>PVJX010008041.1:0-70249 GCA_004027295.1 Dolichotis patagonum
ACAGTTTAGACCATCTCCGTATGAGATTTTCTTTTCTCTGGTTCTACATTAATTCTTTTAAAGGAAACTTTAAACAAGACACACACTTATAAAAACCCATAAAATAATTTTATTAGGAAGAAAGCTTAAAATTTTCAGCTGAGCATTCTGAGCCCTGAATTTCTTATGTAAAACAGTGGACTTTCATCCTACTTTTCTATCCCAAACTATTTTATTTCCTTGCCTTTGTTTAGCTCCTCTTTGTGACCAGAATATTCCCTACCACATTTTGTCATTGTTTAATGTCAATGACACCATCAGTTTTCTGCTTATACTAAACTAATACAATTGAGTTTAACTTTTTTACTACAAACTCTGTCCTGAAATGTTAATTATGACCATTTTTTTCTGTCCTTTTTTGTCAACATATATTTAGTTTTGTTTTTATTGTTCCCAACTCAATTATTATATCAAATTCTTTTAGCTTCACCTTTCTTAACTTGGAATTTTTAACTGATGCCAATTTCATCTACTAACTCCATTATTTTTTCTGCCATATTTAAATTCATCTACTGAGCACTATGTACTTTAGAATGTGATTATACTAACCAGAACTCTGAATTTTCTTGAGTTGAGCTCTTCCCATTCTACTTGTCAAAAATCTTTCCATATGTAAGGATATTATCCAAGAACTGTATCTTTCATAAATTCTGTGGTAAGACCCTTATATATATATATCACAGTGCTTTGCTTAAAGCATGAAAGAAATCATAATAATTATGAAAGATGTAATTTTTTTCACCTTCCAGGAAAAATATCTTAGACAATTGAGTAATTAGTGCTTTAAAAATCTGACAATTAAATTTCAGTCATATCTATTCCCCACTTGTGGAATTTCCAAACTCAAGGAATGTGGGTATGTTCTCCACATGGTTATATGACACCTAAATTATACTAAGTACAACTTCCTGCTTTGCCTTGAATAAAAGAAAATATAAATATAAATATTTATTTTTCTTCCTCTTG
This sequence comes from Dolichotis patagonum, assembly GCA_004027295.1. Classification (NCBI taxonomy): domain Eukaryota; kingdom Metazoa; phylum Chordata; class Mammalia; order Rodentia; family Caviidae; genus Dolichotis; species Dolichotis patagonum. The sequence continues at coordinate 1,006 of PVJX010008041.1, forward strand.
AGTCTGAACAATATGTACCTTGGCTATTATATCAATGACTTATTTTTTCCTTCATCTGGAAAAGTGAACTTAATTTTTATAAGGCTAATTTTCATTTTAGAACCCAAAATATCCTGTGCACATGAGAGGAAAATGCAGAACTCCATGGAATTTTGCCATTTAGGAAAAGAGCAAAGATGCAGAGTGTTCCAGGGTTTCCATAGTGGTGTGTATCTGTCCTTCTATACGAACAGCAGGATAATTCTTTTCTCAGCAGCCAAGAATTACAGGACTAATTTTCCATAACTGAATTACTTGTGCTCTATTCTTTTTCCTCAGCATGAGCCTAAAATGGAAGATCTGAGCTATAAAAGGAAAGACTTCTTTCTCATCAGTTCCTACAGAGTAAATGATCTTATGTATAGGCAGAAAGATTAGAGAAACTGTTACTATGAGCTAACCTACTGGAGAAATATGCAAAAGAGAAAGAGTTCAGGTTGAAATTAGTAGTTTGATTTGATTATTAATCTGGATCAAGATATTAAATAAACTGGCAACCTAAAAACTCATAGCAATTCCTTCATATATTAATTTATAAATAAGTTATGAGAGATATTATAAAATCTCCCATTAGAAATAAAAAGCACTGATGTAAATATTTTAAAATATCTGTAAATATTAAAAATTACTTTGCCAATATCTTAGAATATATGAGAATAAATGTATAAGTATATTGGTTTCCTTTTTTACTTTTATTTGTTTCTTGTTGCTCTAGAAGGTAAAAAATATCTTCAGGTACATAGAAAGTTGAATTTTTTTAGCCCCTATAGATATGATATATAAAAAAATACACAATCAAATTTCATCTCATACAAATTTTCAACTCCTGATTATTTGCGGCTTTAAAAGGGGTCTTTCTGTGGAGACTACATTGTTCTTCTCACTGTAGAATTGTACGTTATTGTTCAATACCTTATTCTGTTTACATTGTTCTTTTATTCACTTGTACTTTTTTGTCTAGTTTCTACTCTTCTTCAGTTTTATCTAATAAAACCTGTAGACTGGAACCACTTTTAAAAGGTTTTTTTGTTGTTGTTTTTGTTGTTGTTGTTTTGGATGCTGAATTACGTAGGGAAGATTGTTATTCATTTGGAGCTAGGTACTTAATCATTTCAGGGTTTCAATTAGAAAAATCCTAGGGCCCCACTTTATTAAGATGAAACACAAATTGTATCAAGATGTGCAAAACCATTTAGTGTTTTTATGATGCTATTAAGAAACTTGAACATTTTAAATACTATTTAGGAATACGCATAGACTCTTTATAACCTATGCATAAACTCTAACTTCCATTCCACTCATACTGCATCATAGGGTGCTAACTCTTGTGCCACCTTGAAGAATTACCATACAGAAGAGAATCAAGAATCCTTCAAAGATGCAATTTCTTGCCTGTAGACACTTACATCATGGTATCTTCTTGGAAATCATTTTTGCAGGTTTCTCTCCCCACTAGGCAGAATTTGTTTTTTGTTTCTTTGTTCGTTTTTTAAAAGTTTTGAAACAGACTGCAAATTAAATAATTTATTTAGAACTTTATGTTTCTATACAATTAAAAGACATACCTAAATTTAATTACATATCTAGAGAGCCATGTGCTTTAGTTGCCAGCGACAGCTTGTGAACTCAAGTAGAAAAAAATCATGACAGTTTGGATTTGGGATGTTAGTTTGAGAAGTATGAAAATATGTAGTCATATGTCTTTAATTGTGTCTCTGTACACTTAAAAATTCCAACTTCAAGAAAACACTGTCTGTGAATAGAATAACTGCATCTTTTGAGTAGAATTATAAAGATGAGTGTTTTAAATTCAATTTATATATAATGTAATTTTTATTTTTATTGATCATGCATGGCTTTATAGAAAAAACCAACCTCTATTTCAGTTAGTCTACAAATCATAGTTTTATTTTATCTATTTTGCCCCTTCAAGGGATGTTAAGTATATGCAAGGTAAAAGCTTATCTTATTTTAAATTGTGAGTTAGTAAATTCAAATGTAAATCAGCATAATTATATTACATGAAGTGAATTATAGAGTATTAATGATTTGGCTTTTGTCGAAGATATTATGGGAATGAAATTGTCAATATAATTGAAATGTTATAAATTATATTTTACAAATACTTTAATGTATCTATTTTCATTTTTAATCATATAACTTGTTTTAGGAATTTCATGGTTGCAGTTCTAATAGTTTTCCCTTCTTTACCTTTTCTCTCTGTAAAGATGGTAAAGAAAGCAAATATTTTGGTATTTTATGGTAATACACTACAAAAATTCATGCATGCCTTCCCTGTTTGTTGCCATACAATTCACCATAGTTGACTTGTAGGCAGCCTGCATGCCCACCTGTTGATGAATGGATGGAGACAGTGTGGTGTTTACACACAGTGGAGTATTGCTCTGCCGTGGTAAGGATAGACAGACTCGGGCCACTTATAAGAAGGGTGATGTGCATTGGGAATATAAGGTTGAATGAAATGAATTGGATGCACAAATATTTCACTTGAATGAAAAGTCCACACTATAAATAAAGAATAAAAATGAAAAAGATAGGAGATAAAGAGATAGATCTTCCCTAGTGGGATGAGGGATGGAAGGAGCAGGTGGCAAGGTGAAGATAAAGGGATGGAAACAGGGAGTTGACGTATGTTGTGTGTATGTATCAAATTAAAGCAAGGAGTACAGACATTGTGTACTACAAACATGAATTAAAACACACTCGTGCACACATCCACACACACACACACACACACACACAAACACACGTGTGCACACATTTCACCCCGTCACCAAAATGTATGGTTTTTTTTTTAATTTTTTTTAAATTAGCAATCAGTTATTCCAGGACACCACCAGAGTAGAATTCAATTAAATACTGACATTATCAACCCGGAGGTTGTGTCAGTCCCGCCGGGGTCCAGTGCCAGGGTGGTCTTCACTTCACAAGCCAAGTGTTAGTAGTCCAGGCGGAGTCCTTCAGTGTGAAGAGGAAACCATTAAAACAGGACTGAGCTAGCAGGGCACCAGCAATGGCTGCTGCAAGGAGTAGCTCCTCAGTTCCTTAGAGCTAATATCCATTTTAGATGGAGGGATGGGAGAGAGAGGTGAAAGGAAATGAAACTAAAAAGAATTAAGATGCACTATGCACATGTATCAGACTTCACATGATGAATATAAACAGTAGGTACCGCAAACATATGCTGATAATTTTTTTAAAAAAATTAAATTGTATTTGCCATACCTCTAAATCTTTTGAGTGAGTAGAGGAGGTCTTTTTGTTGACTTTAAAAAGCTAGCATGTAGTTATGCACAAAATGTTTGATGCATGTTTATAACTTGCCTGATTCACTTAATTAACAAAATAAGTAATTTTTTCTTTTTTCTATTTATACACATGTCTCAATTCTTTAGGCCAGAACCTGTTTTGTGGACAAAAGATGGTGGAGAGCTGCCAGACCCCGATCGAATGGTCGTTAGCGGTAGAGAGCTGAACATTCTTTTCCTGAACAAAACGGATAATGGTACATATCGATGCGAAGCCACAAACACCATCGGCCAAAGCAGTGCAGAGTATGTCCTCATTGTACATGGTGAGTACCTGTTTGAAAATATTAGCTGTCAAATGATCCTGAAAATGGTTGAAATTTGTCAAAATCTTTAGAATAATAAAATTAAAAGGGCTTTCTTTTTTTTTCAGGACTTCTCATAAATATATCTCAAATTTTCATTTGATATATTCCACCCAGTAATCAAATAAAATCACAATATACACTTTTTTGCAAAAAGCTTCTTATAAATATTTATTTCATTTTTTTGGTGATGGTTAGTAAATCATATTAATAACTGTCTTCAGATCTTATTAATAAATGCTTTTAGTCATAACCTAGAATCATGAAAACTATTACCCTTTCAATTCTGTTATAAAAATATACTTTATGGTATAAATGTCTACATGTAAAAGCTAGTTTGTCACTGTAGTATGGCAAAATCAGAGCTATGTATAAAATATTAATGATTAATTTCTTATAAATAATAATTTTAAATTTCTGTAGATTTTTTCTGAAAGAATTTATCTCATAACTTGCAGATCTGTAACAAAATGAGAAGAAATATCAATATCCATGAGTGAAAAGAATCACCATTTTTGTCAACCTTCATGAATAACTGTAGTTATTCATAATACAGCTCTAACATACTGTTAGAGGAAGCTGACTTTTTATGAGATTGATAAATTCTGCAGCAAATAAAGTTAGACAGGATTGTTAAATTCAGTTTTTATAACCATTTATTTTGTATATGGTTACATTATAAATCTCCAAAAGAACCCATAAGAGAATGTAACAATTCCTTCACATTTTTCACCGAAAAAACTTTCCTGAGAGCATTATTTTATTCTATTATTACAATAGTATAAATAGTATTATATAAAAAAGCTCCATAATAAATTCACTGAATCTTAAGAATCATGAAAGGGATGCATTTATTTGCTATCTTTTCCATGAATCTAATAGAATACTATAAGAATTATGGATTAGTTTTATAGTTTTCAAAAAAATCGGGGGAGTCAATCCTAAGTCTCTGCGAAGATATTTTATTTTAGAGAAAATTAGTCTGACATATATTTTTCAAAGTCTTTATTTTACTATGATGTAGGCAAAAATCAAAGAAGAATATAAAGCAAATATATAGTATTACTATGTTTAAATTAGTTTTACAAAATCTGTATATTCTTAATATCACATTTCTATGGTAGGCAGATGAGGGCAACCCATTAATTCTCTCCACATATAAATCTCTGAAAAATGGTAGAGCCAAATTTAATTTCTAGTATCTCAAAAATGGTATAAAGTTCAACTTTGAAAAAGATTAACCTAATGGAATTAGTATGGTAAATTGGAATTAATACCGTAAACTTGTGGGGACAATCCCTGCCGTCCTTCATGCCAGAGCAAATGCAGTAACCCCTGAGTGCGTCAAGATGCCAAATCCCATTCTTATGGCAGGATCCAAGAGGAGCTTCTGCTTTAGGTTGCCTGGGTGTTTAGAACATGTGGTCACATAAGTTTAGATTATCTGATTCACTCTGTAGCTTAACAGTCTGTGACAACCTAGGGGCATGTTGCATATAGCATGTCACACTGCATTGAAAGCAACAAAACATGAAAATATAGAAAATTAGAAAGGAAGTGACAGAAGAAATCGTATACTCAGATGAAAAGTATGTCACTTTTTTTAAGTAAATCCAGTGAGAAAATTCATACTTTCCCACTGTTTGTAAGCTCGTCAATAGCATGGCTTCCTAAATAGCCAAGCTATGTTTAGGTAGCTGGCAGTTGACATATTTCTAATAAATACTTCTCTAAGCACTTTGAAAGAAGTCATTTTTGGCTTTGCTTTTTGAACTCCAATCCATCAAAAGCACCCCATAGATTAATGCTATTCATGCTGCTAGATAAATGCTGTGAAGTTCAACAGTAGTTTACCTAGGATTATTGACACAAGTAATGAGAGGCTCTATGAAACAGTGAAACCATATTACACTGTGTTTAAAAAGGGCTCCAATTGGGTTCATTACAAACTAAAGTTCTTTTTCCCCTTTGCTCACTGAGTATAATGTTTCATTAGTCACTGGGTGTATAAATATAAAAGCTACTCTCTTCTGTTAATGGTTTCACTGTTCCAAACCATTCTAAATGATGAAATTTGAGTGGCGTTTCAATCTATAATGAATGCTGTATGCATTTCGGAATGGAGTGGTAAATGATCATTTGTGAGAACTTTACCCTTTCATCTTTTACACTAACTTTGATTTTAGATTAGCTGTGATAATTTAATGTAGCTGTTGCATGAAGGATTTTTTCATAAACGAGACTCATGGCTAAGTCTACTACAGTTGCCTAGATTTACTGATTCTTAACTTGATAGAAGACTGAGGACTTCGTTGTGAAATCATCTGTTATCTAGAAACCATCCTAATGGTTACATTTTAGTCTTTAGGTGTTAATGGAAATGCATTACTTAAATATTGTCACATTTGCTTGTCATTAGTGCTGATCCTTTTTGTTACCTACAATATAAGAATTTTTCTTAAATACATCATTGAAATTTTAGCATTAGGACTACAGATGATTGAATAAAATTGCTAGTCTAAAATTCACCATCAATGAAAAGGGTAACAAAGGACAGCATACAAACAATTGCAAGGTAAAACAAAATTACCTATGTAATATTTACACTTTAGATGTTTCACTAGAAGAGAAGTGAGCACTTACATTAATAAATCCATGAATGGAAAATCAAATTTAAATTAGTAGCCATACTTATATTACTTAATTCATGCAAGAATATTCATTTCCTGTACTTTATATCTTTATAAAATTGTTGAAGTTTCTTGTTCTTACTATTATGTTATATATTTATTTAGAAACATCATCCATGATTACATTTCTCTGAAATACTATGTTCCCATTAGATAACTGATCAAGAGAACAATTCATTGATTCAACAAACAGATATTTGGTGATTATCTTTTAGTGCAGACACTATGCAGAAAAGTGAATGGTATTTAAGAAGTCTACAGTTTAATATGCAAGAGAATTTATGAACTCAAATAATTATAACACAAAATAGAAAACACTAACTGAATCACACAATCATGTAGGCGATCACAGTTTGTAAATGTATCTAAGTGTTTGAAATTTCAAAAAATTATAATAGAACTTCTGCTTTCTTCACAAATAAATGACAGATATCATAAATGAATGTATCTACCACTATACCAGGTAGGTAGATTCACAATAAATCAAACTGACATTATGCTACCAGCATCATTATACAAAGGCCTTCTCAACCTCCAGCCTTCCTGAAGCTTTGCATCTGGTTCCTTGCCACGAATCGTCTCTTAATAGTATTCAGACCATAAACTAGACTAACACTACTGGAAAATGAGAAAATACTAAATTTTTGTTAAGGAATAGGGAAAATGCTAAAACTTCAACTTAACAGTAAGTTATTAATTCAGAAAGCAAGACAAAAGTTGTAATCAGCCTTGTTTTTCTAATACACATCAAATTCAGAGGATTTAACTAAAATATCTTCAACACAAACATATACTATCTAGATATGTGTCCATTTATTATGGAAAACACAGCAGATACCTATTTGTCACACAAGGTATGGCTGCAAGGAATTGTCATTAACCTTAGTCTAGCTTTTTTTGTGGTCAACTGATTAAAATTTTCCCCTTTGAAAGTGTAAGAAATACTTGAGACTTAGAAAATTTGGGGTAGATTTTCTATAGAGAATGACAAACATATACCAACACATTTCTCCAAATCTGAAACTTCTTACATCTCAACTTTCTACATGTTTATTTTTCCCCCTCTAAACTCATATTAGAGGCATTCATAACCATACCTCCAAACACAGTTATAAGGCAAACAAAGAAATTGGAATTCTCCTGTATGTCTTCTAGCCACAGTGCCCTCCTAAGTATATATAAAGAAGTATAATAATCCAAGTAGACAAACTCAACTGGCTCATTAATTCTTTCCACCACCAGTAGTTACAGCATCACAGGCACAGATGGCAGGCTAGAGGGGCAGGAGTCACATGGGGAGTCACTGGAGAACTCAGGCTTCTAATGGTTACAGTGAGGTTGAAGTAAATTATTCCAGAAAGTTTTCCACAATATACTTCTTCTCTTTTCAAATTTAAGTATTAAAATGTCATTTACTGCTGTAACTCATTCTATTATTTTTTCATTGACTAAATAAGATTTTAAGGAATTAATTAATTATCCTAACTCTTGTTTTTCTGCCTTTGAAATTAGCCATTATAGACCTTTCCGTATTTTGACTTTATGTTAATTTTCTTTCCTAGAAAATTGCATCTTTACTCTCTGTACCTGATATTATGATAGTATATAGTGAAAAAGAATAAAAATTTGCTTGTATTTCTGCACTGTCAATCAGTTTATCACAGTTGCTATCTCCAAAATTTCACTTTGCATTTATAATTTTCATTTATGAACATTTTTTCATCTCTGTCTATTAAAATAAATGCTAGTAAAAATTTTGGTATTTTATGTTTTTAATGTTCCCTGGATAACTATTTTCAAAAGTAACATACACATAGAATAGGATTATCACATTTTGGTATTATTTGGTAGGAACAGTTATGAAAGGTATGTTTTAAATTATAAAGCATTTAAATAGTAAGAAAATATGATTTCTGGATCATCTATGCTTTCTTGGTGAATGGATGGTATTAAGTTATTAACTGTGCCTTTTGAGCTTTAAAGAACAAGAAAACTGTACTCAGATTTTATTAATAAGAAATATGAAAATATACTCAAGTGGAGAAATCTACACAGGCATGTATACAGACTGACTATTGGTGGTGGAAGCCAAATTTTCACATTTTGCTGCTCATTCCTACATATATCTCATTTACACATGCAGTAAAGTAAAGGTTCTTTTTCTACCCTGGGTGCTGATGTTTCACTGTGGTTAACTTGCCTACCATGTAGGATAACATAATTGAGTTATGGAGAGTAGCCTTTTAAACTTTAATAAACATTTCTAATACAAGTATTGTCTATTCCAAATATTTCACCTGTATGCACAAAACAAATACAATTACTTTAGGATCACTAGGCATTTACCTTCAGTTTAGCAAGGTAACACATATATGCATGAATATTGTCGTAATTTTGAAACAGTTTAGGAATATCATAAAACAATATTTTAAATTTGTTTTCAAACATATCATCATATAACTAAGCAACCATGATGAGTATAGAGAGAGCTTTATTACAAGGACAAATATCTTTCACTTATTAATATCATGATTAGCAATACTTTAGAAGCCAATGAGCGCTCATTACAATAAAATCAACCAGTATTTCTGTGCTTCATAAAAAATGTGCAGCTAAACTAAAAGTTGGCAGCTTTTTATAAGAGGAATTTGCTATTACAATTACCCAGAAACAAAACATTTGAAAGCATTGTGAATTTTTTTCCTTTGGTTATAATATTAGGCAAGGTGATCCTTCGGATAATGATGGAATTAAAAGAGTGAATATTTGAACCCGTATCAGTGGGTGTGGGGCAGGAAACAGAAGCAAGGATAATGGACAGATGTATAGCCTAGCAAACATTAAAAAAAGGTTTCAACTAAAATCTGTTCCCTCTCTTAGAAACAGACCTACCAGTTGGTAAATTAATTCTGTGTATTCATAATGAGCGTTTCTGCTTTGGAGCAGCTTTCTTTAGAAGCATAGATGGAAAATATGTGGTGTAGGAAGAAAAGGACTGGAAAGACATACATATGGAGCAACAAACAGCACGCTAATGGAAGAGCTCTATGGTCGCCGCTCTCATCTCTGGTTGAGAGTTTCCAGGCAGTAACAAGTTGGATGATTCTTAAAACAGGAGTTTCTTTAATCTCTGGGATAAAACGCATCATTTCTGGACATGAATACATAGGGAAAGCTCTGATGCCCGTAGGAAAGGCGTACCACTGACTGGATGAATACTCTGTTAAACTCTGCAGAAAGCAGCGCGATGGAATAAAACAGTGGTGACAAGAATACTGTGGGCTTTCAAGATATTTAAAAGGGCGTATGTGTGGGCGTACTCAATATAGAGTTGGAGCTGGATTCCACGTCTTCGTTTTAAGACGAGCATGAAGTGGATAAATTAAGGTTTCAGCTTTAACAGTAAAAATTTCATGGGGATCCACCACTTTGAACTAAATGTCCCCGCAGGTCTGCTTGGACCCCTCACTAAAATATAGATAGGAAAAAAATCTTTGTTCCTGTCTGAGAGAGGAAAGAGTACATCATTCAAAAATTTCATCATACAACATAATCTTTTCTTGCACTTTCTGTATCATCTTTTCTCTTAGTTGTATCATTATAGTTCAGTCAATGGAATGCCAGAGTTTATGTCATTCAGGCCGTTTAGATTGATAGGGAATTGAGGCTTGGCTGCATCTCTTCATAAATGCAGAGTACTTCTACTGGCCTATGTGCATTAACTGGCCCGTTTGTTCAAGAATTCAAGCAATATGTGGTGGCTTATGAGTGAAAACATCGGCAATGTTTTCAGAAAAAAACGGGCTATCTAAACAGACAATATAGAATTTAAATAAATCTGCTTTGCAGCTTGTTATAGTTCAGTGTTCACAAACATTGTAACATTTCATGTACTTGTTTTAGAATCTAGGAACCATTCTCAATTCTCCTTTTCTCTCACCAGAAATTCTGTCAGTATGCTTCCAAAACCTGCTCCGATTGCCCATTTCTCTTGATCATTCTCTAAATCTTAGACATTGAAACCCTTTCTAATGGCCTCTGTTTCCACATTTCCTAACCTCAGTCTGTTTCCTACACTGTTGAAAGATATATACCTTTCCAATGTTTAAACCTGCACATCTTTTCCCCATTAAAACTACCTAAACGCATCCCATCACACTTAATGTAAAACCCAAATCCTCATTATTCTGAAAGCTCAATTTAATATGGCTACTACTTACCTAGATATGGGGCATCTCATAGTTCTCTGAACATATTCATTTCTGTCTGTTTGTTCCTTTTTCAGTTCTTCTAAGACATCAAGGTCATTCTCTTTTGAAGGACTTTGTGCTTATACAATGAGTGAAAAAGACGTTTGGAATGCCTTATCAAGTCTGCCTTTTGTCATTTAAATCTCAGATTAAATTAAGCTGCTTAGAGAGGTCCTGTATGTCTATTACTATCAAAAGTAGCTTCCAACCCCATATCACTTCCTTTTTTATAGCAATTAATTATTTGATATTTAGCCATTTAATTACATACGTATTTGATGTCATTTTGGCCAATGAAGGGCTGCAGATAGAGCAGTCCTCTCTGTAGAATTAAAATGGGCTGAAAACTTGCTATCACATAATGGCCCTGAAAACATCAAAACATCCTAGCCTAAGGCATTCCTCACTTGTATGTGATAATGCTGATATAAATACACCTACCACCCTCCAGTAGGTTAAGAATGTGATCTGTGCAATTATGGACTTGATAATAATGATAACTGCAGAGCTTATTTATATATTAGCTGTACTACATTGTTATCATTACCATAGAGTATAAGCCTTCTGCTTATTTTTAAAAAATTACTATAAAACAGTATGCCATGATTTATCATAAGCAGCAGTCACTTGATAAATCTTATTTTAATCAGAGACTATGTCAAATTATTGATGTCTGTCATGTAAATATGTGAAAGTATAATTTCTTGCCTTAAAATAATAAATTTGTCTAAATGTATATTTCCCTTTCATTAAGAGCAGATGACTATATAACTGTGTGTGCATATAGCATAGTACTATATGCACTATGTATAGTACTATAGCACAATATTAAATATCTTAATATTGTACAGGAAGTGCTTCACCAGGTACACTTAGGTCTTATTCTGAATAAGCAAGTAAATAGTCCTAACTATATGTAAACAATTTGATGAAAATAAATGTTTAGTTTTTTTTAGTCACATGCCTCACTATGATCCAATGTCAAAGATGTTTTATAGGCGCCCTGATTACATGTAATATTGCAGGATATAGACACACGAGAATATGAAACTCTGTAATTAGCAGTGTTTACTTTGGCATAATGTTCACTTTGCTATAAGGACCAGATTTTAAATTAAAATAATCTTAAAGGTTATTAATTGTTTTCACTACATTCCAAATGGGGCTTTATTTATTGCATAACCATTTTTAAATTAAAATTTCAGTCCTTATGAGAGTTCTGAACATTAGAACTAGTATTAAGAAGAGATATTAAATGTCTTTAACCTGAATAGGTGTTTGTTCTGTTTAATATTATTCTTACCATTTATTAGAATTGTTTTTTAAACATAATCCAGCTAGATCTACCCACTAATATTCATGCATGAAAAGTACTTACAAATAGAAATTGTTAGCTTTCTTAAATTATAGATAAATAATTTTAATAATAATATTTAAAACATTCTCACATTCTCCTTTTTATTTACTTAACCATTTATTGTAACATCAAATGTATTTGAGTACATTTCATTTCCTTTTAACATTTGGCAACCAACAAACATGTATGAAAAAGTTAGACTTCACTAAAATTAGTTCTGTACAATACTTTCCAAATTCAGTTTAATGAAAATTTGTCAGCTTAAGAGGACCCAGCTCTTCTTAAATTTAAAACCTATTGTTTAATATATTAATTCTATTTTATGAAATAGTAACAAGGGTAATCTTTCTAGATTATTTTAATTTAAAATATGATTCATATAAGGAAGTTAATATTTTACCAAAATGATAAATTTTGATAAATGATAAATAATTGATAAATATTATTGAATATATCTTCTGGTACTCACTTCACCCTCAACAAAGATAGAACAGGTTATTTATAATTCAGGATTCTGGAACCTACTTTGTCTTCTATAGAATTATATGTTAAATAACTAATGGATTAAAGATAAACATATGAAATACTTCCAGTAAATTCCATATTGAGAAATCTATACAGGGATATCAATTTATAATCTAGTATGAGTTAAGTTACTCATTTACAAAATAAAACATGAATACTGAAAACAGCATCAAATAAGTAGGTCAAAACAGATTTTAAATATGAGCATGTTACATTTAAATATGGGTGGATAGAAATCTAATTTTGTATCCTAAACACTGATGTTTCTATAACATGAAGGTTATCATTAAGATTTTTCATACAAGTTTATCTTAGAGTTGAAAGAGGAAATCTAACACAACACATAAGATTACATCATGTTATTTTGAATCTGAACCAACATCTTTAAAATTCTTAGTATCTTTTAAATTCATACTCAAAAGCATATAATTTTCTTTACTGAAAATGTTTTTGTTTCAGAAGATCACTGATGATCTATCATTGGTCAAAATATGGCCTGAAAAGTTTTATTTAAATAGTCTTGTCTGAACTCTTCAGTTTTTAGATTATGAACCATAACTGCATAAAGAATACATAATATGAAAAATGCCTTTCAGCTATTTTATCAGAGAGCTTATAAGAAAAGTAAAATTATTTGGATTCATCAATCAGGGTTTTTTCTAATTCATCACAGTCATCATTTATGTATTCAAGTTTAACTTAAGATTTAAAAAAATAAATGGCACCGTATTCTGTCATAGAATCATTTGATGTAAGTAAAGTTCTTTCAGAAAAAGTCTCAAATATTGACATAGATAAAGGATATAGGATCATTGATGTCAAAAGCAATTTTACCTTAATTTAAATTTTATTGTACTGAGGTGCTGGGGGTTTATTCAATGGTATAAGCACCTGCCTGGCAAGAACAAAGTCATGAGTTTGATCCCAGGTACAAAAAAAAAAAAAGCCACATTTTAAAAATATGTGCTTTTTCAAACAAAAAGTTGGTTTAATTCATAATTTTTGTAATTGTCACCTCCAGCTGAAATTGCATCTTTTTTATTTTTTTAAGAATAGCTTTCTTATTATTTTGTGTAAGTATTTCATTTAGTATGAGAAGCTGGAGGAAGTGACCATAAAGATAGAAGGGAATTTGTTCAGATTTTTTACAAAAAGTTCCTTTCTACGAAGCAACTGAGATTTCTTTATGACTCTTAAAAAATCTGGCAGTGGTGTGTGAGCCCAGCCTGGTGGCTGTCATGTTGGTATGAGCCTTAGTATTGCTATCACATTTTATGCTCTAATTTAAGTAGGCTACCACATGCAGCTGAACCGACTGGTAGTAGGTAAACATCTTTCTTCTCTTGTTTAGGTAAAAGCAAAGACAGTCAGCTTTCCTCTTATTATTATCTTGAGTGCCAAAGGAATTAGCAATAAAAGATTAAGGATTTTCTAATTTGTAACAGAAAGAAAGATATACCTTAATACTTCTTTTATGCATAGAGTTCTAAGCCGTATGTATGTCTCTGATGCTCTTGGTTTGTGTTGATTGCCTTGTTACCATCCTGAGGTGGAAGAGGTTAGTAACATGCAGCAAGAACGAATTAAACATGTGGATTTCAGACTATGTGGTAACACTTTTTTTCCCTATTTGAACACTAGTCTTTGGAGAGAGACAAGCAACTTGGGCATCTGGGGGCTCTTTAGACCTAATTTTGCTTCGAAAATCCACTCTGAATGCCATTTTTAAAAACAGAAACTGCCACAAAACAAAACAGGTTGACAAGTTGGAAATTATTGTACACTGCATTTGTGGAGAACAGAACATACCTTTAACCTGAAAAGCTCGTTACTGGAAAAAAGGTGCTGGGCCACGCTACAGTTTATTGTATACAGTGCTGCCTGAAACTGATTTCATTCTGACAGGGTTATATGGGATCAGTTGTGCTCTAATAAGCTCCAATAACAAAGTCTAGATGCATTTTTTATTCCCTTCATTAGATGTAAAGAAAGAGAAACCTTTCTATTATTTTTATTGTATGGTATAATTCAGAGCATACTCACTTTGAAAAACATTGAAAATTTTCATCTAGATTATACGATTTGAGAATGTTGCACTTTTATTTTGTGTAGTAATGTTTTAGACTTGATGACTCTTAACAAGATGTACTAAAATTTACCTTGCACATGACGGACAGGAGGGAAACTTTTTGTGGATATCATACATTTGACTTTGTTAGTGATATATATATATATCATACATCTATGTGCTATGTACTGACATTATCATTATAGCAGTAGCATTTATAAAGCTTCTGCCAAATTCAACTAATTTCCCTTAAGAATCATAGAAGTATACCATGGTGTACATTTTAATGTTTATTCACAAAAAAATACAGCCAATTCATTTTAATAAATGTCGGATGAATACTATAGACTCTCAGTTTTTAACCACTGATTTCACAAACAGCTTTGATGTATCATCTGTACTTTGTTATTAATGAGATCTTAAAAAATAGAATTTTTACACAGCAGAAAAAATAGTACAAATTTTAAAGTGTTGCTATTACATGACATATGCATTTTATTTATGTTTTTGAAAAAAGAAAGGAAAACTTAGTGTGGTGCATGTAGCTCTCAAACTGCCTGTAGCGTGTTATGGATGTGAGCCTCACATTCACGGGGCAGCGGAGCAGAGGGAGGGCAGCCGTAGCTCAACCACGACAGATCCTGGGAGGAAAGAGAAACTTGTTGGGACTTAAATTGGTAGAAGGCATTTTCCCAGAGCAGGTAGAACTGAGGTTGAGTCTTGACAGTATTCTATGACTGAAAGCTAACACAGGTTTGGATTAGAGTATGCTTGGTCTAAGCTAAAGTGCTATTAAAAAAAAAAAAAAAAAACAAAGGCTGAGCTTGTTCAGTAAAATGTATGTAAACACAATTATGATATGATATATAGTAACCATGTATAGTGGTGTCAGTGTTTTGCTTGAAAGTATAGAGAAGGAAGATTTAATTCTCTGCAATATTGGATGACAACTTACAAATGTAATTGTGTTTAAACTAGGAGTTGCCTGATGCCTGAAAGAGAGAATGACTAATGTAATGACTCAAGATG
The DNA here is from genome assembly GCA_004027295.1 of Dolichotis patagonum. Taxonomy (NCBI): domain Eukaryota; kingdom Metazoa; phylum Chordata; class Mammalia; order Rodentia; family Caviidae; genus Dolichotis; species Dolichotis patagonum. Next base: position 16,598 of record PVJX010008041.1, read on the forward strand.
CACTGTAATGTTAGGAAAGCACAAATATACGCAAAACAACCTCTAACACTTGAGCCAAGGGCATGTTTCCTCCCACGTGCTGAGCTCAACCATGGTTCTCACGTTAACTGGTACTATGTAAAGTAGGGAAGCCTGATGTACAGATCTGAGATCTCTGCCCCTCTTATCACAGGAAATCCTCAGTTAGCAGCTGCCTCAAAACAATGGTGGGTGGAATTCTTCATATCACAGTCCTGTGGGCCGAGCAGGAGAGATGATGAACTAAATGTTACCATAATAAAATCTAGTCATGATTTTCAGAAACAGATTTTACTTTTCTTGTTGAACCATGTTGTTCAAACTGAAAGTGTGGCTTTGAGTTGAGGTTTTTATGGACATAACCGATAACAAACAGCATTCATTTTGTACCACAACATTCAGTTTTTGAATGCATTTTACAGCCTACATAGAATGTCTGCCTAATGTGCAGTTGTGACTAGATTTTCTAGTTCTTTCACATACATTAAATGCTCTAGAGTTTACTTTTACATTATGAGTGCTTTACATATGTAACAAATGAAAAGTATAATTCACAAATAATGTATAGGAAAAATTATATGCAGATTTTCATGCCTTGGAACCATTATCTTTTAATGTCCTACGAGTACAAATGTTCACATTTGACCCTTAAAGTAACCAGTGCATTTGTAGTGTGTTTCTATACAAGATTCACAATTCATTCCCTAAAAGACATTCAATACTTGTAAATAAATTATATAAACTTGTATAAAATTAAATTATATAAATGAAATTATATAAATTGTTAACTCATGCAAAGTTAAATATTTGTACATAAGCTATGTGATCCATAATTATATGATTATGTATATGCAGAATTTGTACAGCAACATAGGATAGTATAGATTATATAATTCATATATACATACACTTGTATATTCTATACACCATACACAATTTTTTAATTTAGTAAATAATCATTCAATCCTATTAAATTATTCAATGTTACACCTACAATTATCAAATGATTTTATAAGTTTTGCTATGCTAGTATGTAGTGACATATAGTACTTAAGTATATAGTGAGAGCTAGTCTACTAAGACAATGAATTTAAACACATAATGATAGTTTTGGATTTAAGAGCTATTAGTGTTCAATATTTCTACATGTTGTGAACAAAACTTTTAATGGTTTAAAAATTGTTTTTAGGTTAGGAAGAAGTCAAATACATTTATTTTCAACAAAATTATCTTCATTGTTAGGAATGAAGATACATTGAAATTCTTTTGTTTGTATTTAATTTGTATCTATATAAGTTCTACATAATTACTAACCCCTCTGCAATATCTATATAAAATTTAATTATTTAGTTCAAATTTTCAAGTACCTTTTTATCCAATAAATAATGCATTAATTTCCAACTCTTTTTTCTTTTGCCTAAATAATCGAAGTAAATATATACTACAGTTAGTTTCTTTCATATGTGTAAATAATATATTAAATATTTATAATAACATTTTTAAAATTTCAAGGAAATATAATTATAGATGATTAAATTAGTACACTTTGCAAGAGATAATCAAAGAAAATTGAATGCAACTTTTCACTTCATGTTAATTAGAGGCAAAATATGTGAATAGGTCAAGTTTTCCAAAAAATAAATTTCTTATTTTTAATATTTATAAAATAGTGTAGTGCATACCATCAATCTGTCTTTAGTTTTATTTATAGTTATCTAAGTATCCAAGCTCATATATTCTTAACTTAATTACATGATGTGAATCTGTGAAAGAATAATATACATCTCCAAAATTGATGTTATATTAATCACATTACTTAAATATCAATATAAAACATTTATTTTGCTTTATAAATGACATTAAGTAATTAATATTGAACCAATATTCATTAAATTGTGCTTTTATATGCATGATCATCCTTGCTTATTAATTGTTATATTTATGTGGTTTAAATAAATAGGAAAAAAGAACTTTCATAAAAGAGAAATTGATGGCCTGAGTTTTCTCTCCTGTCCTGTATTTGTTATACTATTTCCAATAATAATAGCTTAATGATTTAAAAAAACATATGGGATTCTCACTAACATAAAAATGAGACAAATTATTGCTATTAGTATTTCCCATTCCATATTTCTTTAAGAAAATGTAACACCACTCTTGTAATCAGTGTCTAAATAAAATGTGAAGTTAATTATCCAGACCTGGACCTTTGAAATTTCTGCTTAAAAAGATGAACATTTGTATTTATGAAGAGAACTCCAAGAAGAATCTTCTGTTAATTTCTATACCCACAAGAGTAACAATTGGGTATCTAAAAAAATGTTCTGGATGAAAACTGTAACCTCCCTTTTCTGTAATTCGTGTGTGTGTGTGTATGTGTGTGTGTGTATGCAAAATTTATAAAAAAGGAAACACAAAGATTTTTCAGTTGGGTATTAACTTGTAAATTGCTATTGAATAGGATTTTTTCAATAAGTCTTGTACTTCATACTTTCTTGGAAAGTCTCAGATCAAGTAAAAATGAAAAGACTTCATATGGAGATGTGGAAGATATTACTCATAGTGCTCCAGAGGAAAGAACGCATGTTTAATGCATACTGACACTTGTAGGGAATCAGGAAACATTTTGGTTTACAAAAGAATGCATATATATATATAAGACTTAAAAATATATAGACCCAAACAACTCAGAATTTCTATTCTTTTAACATGGAATAAAAATTTAAAATAATGCTCTCTTTTGAATAAACTAAAATAAACAAATGAACAACAATGTGTTACTTGTATTCCAGTATTTAATAATAAAGTCATAGAATAGATTTTGAAAAGCTGTTTTTCTTACTAGAATAATATGCAACATAGTACTATTCTAGTTACAGTCTAATATTTTACAATCTGTGACAATTTCAGTAATACCAAGAACTTTAGATGGATTTTTAAACTAATATTATTATTTGATCTTATATTTGACACACTGGAAGTTACAAACCTTTGCTTTTATTAAATGTGTATATTTTGAGATTCTAATGAGTAAAAAATATTGTTTTCTATTTTGGAAAACCACAAGTTAAAATCATGCATGCTTATTCTTAAATTTAGAATCTGTTCATTACCTCCCTTTTGCCTAAACTATTTAAGAAATCTGAGCATGAAATAGCATATTCTAAAAATTAGCAAGAGAGGGTATGTGCAAATAATCATAATATTTATTCATTTATATTGGTGTTAAAGTCAATTTTACTTTATGATTATGGTAAATTGCACTACAGGCAATAACCATGTTCTCTAGTGATTAATGTAACCCCACTGCATTTTCAGAGGTTGTTTTCTTAATTTGACTGTCCAGGAATCCTTTTCCCTGTTGAAAAACAGGTGTAAACATCAATACTCCAGATAAGAGAGTGATCTCATGCTGCTTACTGGTGTCTCAAATGTAGAGAATTCAGCAGGAAGAGTCTGCAGCTTGAGTAGGGCCATTTATCAGAAGTAAAGAACTGGAAAATGTTTGCTGTGACTCACAGACTTTTACTGAGAGACTGACAGGAAACCTTTTAATAGCAAAATAATCTGTCAAACACTCTGTACATATAAGGGCTGTGTGACAAACATGTGAAATCAAACCCCAGCACAATAATTATAGGTAATTTAGGAACTGTTTCTAATTTTCTCGCTGTGTAAATGATATGCCTTACAACTCGAGACAAGATTTGGCTCTCTGGGGATCTTCCTCAGGTTTTCATAGCTTGACTCTGCCTCTATTCTTTCAGCATTCTCTTTGCTAGTCCTCAAATTTTCTGTTGATTTGAATGAAAAGAAGGAAGATTTGGGCATTAAGCAGTAAGCCAGTCTTTTTGTCCTGTGATAGTTTCTCTCTATGAATCAGTAATTTAACTGAACTAATTATGGATTGCAGATTGAAAATTATAGCTTGACTTTATGTTCAGTGACTTCCTCTAGGTATGCCATATTAAAATACAACATAGAACTTTCAGAATATTTAGTTCCATGCTAGTTGACTCAAAACATGTTAAAGACTCCTAGGTACTGCACAATTATTAGAAGGCGTTACCAGCTTTTGGGGGTAAGAATTGTCAGACTGAAATATACATTAACATCATTTGTGAGAACAGAAGAAGCAAAATAACAACAATAACAACTGGCTTCTTTTGTTTGTTCGTTCATTTGTTTGTAAAGATTGCTTTTATCCTATTCCCTGTCATTGTTTCCCTAAAAGAAAAAAGTCCAAAAGCATTTAACATGCATATACACATCCATTCTTAACATTTCTTTAATCCTATATGCTGGTACTGTGTCTATTTCTGTGTGTTGTTTCTTTGTGTACTCCTTTGACAAAGCATGCCTTATTTTTGTTTTACCTATATGTATTTTGCTACTGCATGTCAAACTTTTCAAATGAATCAGTGAACAAATGAATTCTTGCCATTTTAATTTCACTTTAAATAGTGTAAACAATCTGCTTATTCTCAAACACAGCTCCAAGATTTTGCTTTGTGATGGAGCATGAAAAAGTGAAAAAAATGACAGAATCTGTGTGGTTCAGTTTTGTACCCTTTATTTCGTTCAAGCTTGTAAGTTCTAAACTTAAATGAGATATATGTATGTATTATTTGAATCATTTGTATTTCTTTTTTGTTTGCATGATATGATTTTGTTTTATATTTTGTTTTTTTCCACTCACCAGATGTTCCCAACACTTTGCCTCCCACTACTCTCATCCCCTCCCTAACCACTGCAACAGTCACAACCACTGTAGCCATAGCAACCAGCACAACCACATCCGCAACAACCAGCAGCAGAAGAGGTACAGTATGCTTCTTTGTTATGGCCTGGAAAGCACAATAACTGGAGGTATGGAGGTTTTGCAAAAAAAGTAAAATAAGTGAGAACCAATTTTAATTAATGATTAAAGGTAAATAACTCATCTAAATTGCTCTTAACTAGAATTACTGAAATATGAGACAACATGATGAATTTCATTTTTTAGTGTCACTTGTGAATATTGTAAATATATTGCAGAACATAGAATAAAAGATATGGGACTTTATAAATTTGATAAGATTTATAATGTGAAGATGGGACTGTTTTGTCATCCCTTGAAATGTAAACAAGATGTTCAAGAATGCAGAGGTAGCTTTTGCTTTTTAAGATGGTAGGATATTATCATGGACTTGATATTCCTCCGTAACTAGATTAAGACACCTAAAGTTTTGCATTTGTTCTAAAATGGACATAGTACTTGGAGCCATTGTCACATGCAGAATTCTTTAGTAAATAAACTCTTCTTACTCCAATAATAAAACATTCTAAAATGAACATTCTAGCATTTTCCAGAATAAGAGGAATTAATACTTGGCTCCATGAGTAACTTCTGGATTCAGTATTCAAATAAGCATTATTGCTTCAAAAATGAGAAAACAATATTGCAAAAATTGAATTATTCTTAAAGGCAAATTACATAAATATATTATGGTTCAGAAATATAATCAAAATTCCTGAGCAATCATTAAGCAATTAATAAGTAAAGAAGAAATAAAAATATTGAGATTATATAAAAATGCTTTAAATATAACTTGTGTATAAGCAATAGTCAGAGAAAATGTTATATATAATTCTGTCTTTTTCCTTCTTACACATGTTTTGTTGGCTATACTAATATATGTTTAATTTAACAAATTAACTTGAAATCATGGAGACTTAACTTATATTACTATACATAATTAAGCTCTTCCAAGTATATGTTTCCTTATTGCTTTTCCTTGTAAAATTTGTTCTCGTGGGATATTTTTGTTGAAATTTTTATTAACTTTTACATTAAATTAAGTTGCTAGTCTTAATGTTATTTTTCAGAGTCTGTCAATCTCTTGCTCCAGAAATACCTATTCTAATGTCTAATAATTGTCAATTTATAATAATGATGTCAATTATGGGGAGAGCAGACTTATTACAACAATTTTGATGGCAGTAGGAATAAGAGTTCTTACAAATACTGTGGCTTATTTTTGTAGGACTGGAAACCTTTGAGCTATGTCTACAGTGAGAATGGTTTAAAGATATATCTCATACACATTGATGCAAATGAGAGGAAAGATAATAAAAATAAAGAAAAGTAAAAATACAGGAAATAAAAGATATCTTAAAATAAAGAAAAGTAAAAAAACAGGAAATAAAAGATATCTGAATTGCTTTGTTTTGATGTGATATATTCTACAAAGATTTTTACAAATTTAACTTAAATAATTATTTCATAATAACAATATGATAGCATAAGTACCAACTGTATAAATAAAACATGTTGGTAGAAAGAATAATATTTGTATTTACTTAAATATCTTTTAAAGAATCCGGTTTATACACAAAAGCCTAATATTCAGTTGTTGCTCCCTTCTTCAAAAATATTTGTTGAGTACTTGCTATGTGTACAGTACTATTGCAAGACCTAAAATTCTGAAAAATATTTATTAAAAATTATAAGGTTAAATGAGAGAAACATATATCATTAACAGCATGAATTTAACAATAATGTATTCTATTGGCTCATATGAATTTTAAGTGGAACTTGAATTATTACATTTTAAATAGTCTATTAAAATGAAATTGATTGCCTAACTTTTCTGCTAAACTTATTTCTGTTTTTCAGGTTTCCTAATACAGTATTTTTGTGAACTCTATAGCATGGTACTAAAAATGCTAAAAGAAGTAATCTTCTGTCAAAAACAAGCAACATATAAGCTGCAAATATGGTCAAAATAATGCGTACCTGTGTAAATCTGTGGAATAACTCTATCTATCTATCTATCTATCTATCTATCTATCTACATATCTATTCTCCAGACTCTTATGTATATATTCCTTCACATTTACACACACATAAATCCTGAAAGGATAATATGAATTGCTTAGGAAAAATAGTGACACTGATATAGAATGTTGACTTACTCTCCATTTTCTAATTTATCATTAATGAACATAAGGGATAAGACAAGTCACTAAGCTTGCCTGTATTATCAGTGTTCTAACTGACATGTGAAAGAGTGGTTTGTAGTTTATACTTTTCATGTGACATTATTTTTTATAAAATTATTTTTTATAAAATTTTATATAAACTGACACATTTGAGTATTTAGGTGCAATTATGTTTGGACAGAAGTTCTAAATTTATGAAATTTATAGTTAAATAAAGTAGTGATAATATTCTGGCTAAGAAAACCTGAGAACTAAGAGTAAAAAATACTTTCAGCCTAGAAAACATTCTTTTTCACTCTTGTATCCTTTCTGTCATTCAGTAACTTGAAATAAACTACATATAATGTATTTCATTAAATTTAAATGATATATTTTCACGTTTCATAAACTATAACATTTGTCTTTGTATGCTTAATAAATGTTAACAAATAAATATCTATTAATGTCTTCATTTACATTTTCACAATTCCTGTTGTTACTCAGTTTTCCATTCTAGATTTGACAAAGATTGAATTTAAAATACATTTAAAGAACCAGAATTGTGACTGTATTAGAAATCAAGATGAAACAGTGAAAAAGAAACTATATTTATATCATCAAAATCATGACCTTGAGACTGCATAATTCTTCAGTTTGTGTTTAAAATGAAACCCTTTTTTTTTAGAGAGAGAGAGAGAGACAGCAGTTTCAAAGATAAGGAAAAATTTAAACTATTGCAGAACAAGGGTGTTTCAAAAGGTCCCACCCCAGTACAAACTGAAAGTAGCATACAGAATTGATCTGATTGGTTACAGTCAGCACTTACCTTTTGTGGGCATGGATTGATGAGTGTTTAACTTATATGAACGTGGTTTGAAGGAGCATTAGCCATATAAGAATATGATCTGGTTACTTGGCAGCCTGTAACTGGCTGAAGATTGGGTCCTGTACATGGTCAGTGCCTGGTTATCTCTTGCAAAAATATACTTTCAAGTTTGCTATCAGTTTGTTGACATACTGTGGTAGGCAGTAGTCCACAGCGTACAGCTGATAGTGATGTTGAACAAAGTCTGAACCCCCGAATGTAGAGAGAGATTTAGGTTAAATTTATCATTTTAACAGGTAATAGGAACAGGTATAAAAACATAGTAAGTACTCTATATATTATAGTAAGATAACTCATTATTTTTACTGGGACAAGCATGATTATATATAATTCCATCATGCAAATTTTTTGAAATAGTAGATTTTCCCATTTCTAAGTAAATGATAGAATTTTTTTAATCTTAGAGAATTGTTTATTGTTATTGTTCTGATGCTTTTAAATTTCAAGCTTTTTAAATAAATATATGAAGAAATAAATATTAGGTAAACAAAAATATTGTATGCTAAAACAAGGAATTCAAGAACTCTGCATTTAATATCTTTTTGTTCTTTGAAAGATTAAAAGCTCATTTCACAAATCAAGCAACACATTTTAATTTTTCGTTCAAGACATTTCAGTTTCTTTAAAAAAACAACAACAATGACCTAGGTAAACTTATCATTAGGGAGGCAGACATAGCTCTCTGATTTATGTAATGTTTATTAGGTCATTGTGAAAACTATGAGTTAAATATAATCATTTAAAATGACTCTGATTGAGGTAACAGGGTTTCTATTAATATAAACATTATATTATTACACATTTAATTTCAAAACATTTTCATTCTTAGCATATAATTTTAATTTTATAATCACTGTGTCACAATCCAGGAATCATTTCAGCAACTTAATTTTACAGATGAAATTTATTGAAAATTCAATCATATAGGAAATGTAATGACAGATTATTAGATATGCATTTATTGTGACTTTAACATTAGAATTCATAACTGAGTCTTTTATATTTAAAATATAAAAACTCCTACACTAATCATTGGTAACTGTTTCTGTCCATGTAAGACAATAAATGCTCTAGAAATAGAAATAACCTGACACATACGGATAGATATAGTGTGAATCTATTCAAATATTTTATATAGTTTAATGTGGCTAGCTACAAAATAAAATCCTGAAATCTGTAATGAAATTTTTTACACAATCTATATAAGCATCAAATGAATCTTTTTTATTTATTTATTTTTTTTGTACTGGGAATCAAATTCATGACCTCACACTTTCAAATGAATTATTGAACCAAATATAAATCTGGTTTTACACAAGAGTTCAAAATGTTAAAATTATTGTTTCACATTTTAAAAACTGTGTAATTTATTCATTATAATGAAGCTAATACAATAAACATTAGTGCATACTGCATTAAAAACTTGTTTTTATTTCAGAAATCAAACATCTAGCAAAATCTGACCAGTGTGGTATTAAGAAACTAAAAAACAAACAACAACAAAAAAAACCATTCAAAATGAGTATACAATTGTCTACAAAATGGTTCCAGCTGATTAGTCATCGTTTCCACTGCTGCTACACCATCCCTAGAACCTACAATTTGAAGGAGGAGAGGTTTATTTTTGCATATGGTTTTAGGTTTGATTCATGGTTGCTGACTCTAAGATAGAAACATCAAGAAGAGAATGTGGTAGAGTAAGGCTGCTCAGTTAAAGTCAGATGGGAGTAGAGTCAGGGAAAAGTGCGAGAAAGAAAGGGAGGAGAGACTGTTTATACAACGCAAGGTCCTGCTTCCTTGCAGCCAGATATACACAGAAGTGTGCTTCACTAATCCCCCATGCAGTTCTAAAACCAATCAAGGTGACGAGCCAGCTTAAGTCTTGTATTCATACCATTTGTTCTATTTCGTTTGGGTTTCTGTAACAAAAATATATGCTAGATGGCTTATTAACAATAAATATTTATTTCTCACTGATGAAGTGATGAGGAAGTTCAAAGTCATGACACCAGCAGTTTTCATAAATGCCGAGGGCCTGATCTTCACAGACAACAAATTCTGTCTTGTGTTTTCATGATGGCAGGATCAAAGAGTGCTTAGAAGCCTCTTTCAAAGTTTATGCTTTAAAATCATGAAGGATTGATATCATGATCTAATTAATTTCCAAAGACCTCCAATCCTTAAATCCATTACCTTGGAGATAAGGATTTCCATATACAAATTTTAGGGAGAAATAACCATTCAGACTTAGCACTAACTTTGATATTTGTATTAAACTGTTTTAGGCAATAAAATCTTTTAGAACATTCTTTTAAAATAGAATGACTTAGCTTAATCTACAATGGACACATCTTCAGTCTAGGAACTATAAGCCCATATACTGCCCTTGTATTTTTAAATAATGTGAAACATAAAATTTAATAATTTAGATGGTCATATAGAGATCTATGTAAAATACACCCCTAAAATATTACTTTCTGTGAGACCTTAATAAAGTTTAATTTTTATCTCTAAAAAATCTTTGAAGGAATCTTAGTGAATTTTAAAATGTTCACATATACAAAGTTTGTGCAAACCACAAATAAAACATTTATATTTATTTGTGCAGGCATAGAGAATTTGAGATGAATTGTCAAGGTTAGTGTAGACATTTTCATGTCCTTAAATTGCCTAAAATTTTCATCTTTTAAGACTATTCATATGCAGATATTTTTATTGCAATAGTTTCATTTTCATGACTTTATAATCAAGTTACTATAAAGTAAAATAAATAAAAATGAACCATGTATTTTAAACTAGGTTCTGAAGTATTTCTTGGAATAGAGTTTAATAGCAAAAATGGTTAAGCCTGAATTTCTATTCTCTAATCTATTTATTTACATATATGTCTATATAAATTCAGTCTGCTTTCATTTAATTTTTATTCTGTTCTGTAAATGTTTCTGCTTTTTTCCCATTTTTGGTATAGATACTTATGAAGTAAAATACAAAGAAATAATGAAACACTTAATAGAACAAAGGAAAAGAAATGCAGCAATAAGAATGAATGGAGAAAATCATTATAGCTCTCAGCCACTATAAATGCATTCAAATAGAGCATTTGGAATGTCAAGAATATATCATCTTGACACAGTTAAATCCCAAAGTGTGAGAATCAAGAAGTTGTTTATGAGCTTTTATTATGAGTGTTTAGCTATTAAAATGTTTCTGGTTTTATTGGTGGTAATAAAGCACAATTTGCATAGTGTTGTGAGGTTTTAAAAATTAAGTGTCAATATGTTGGTTTTTTCACTTGACAAAAATTAAGTAATAATTCAGTATCCAGATGGCCCAAGCACAGAAACCTGCTTATCTGTAGAGAGACAGGTTTCTATGCTTAAGCTGTAAATGTAGCTAAGCTTCTATTAGTCTTTTTAAATACAACTATTGTAACATGGAGTTAATGGTTTTAAAATTAAATATATGAAACATAGTTCATAAAAGATACTTGCATATATGTCTTACTTGCAATGAATGAGCCACATATACACTCTACAATAGAGGAAACTGCAGCGTTGCTGCGAGTCCCGCAGTTAGTGCCGGTGGAACGACCACAGGCAGTGTGCGAGCAGCAAGGCTGACGGGGCACCAGATTCTTTAATCAACTACGGACCACGTATTCGAATAATGATATGATGCTATTTTCAGTTGTTCCAGGTTAACATAAAATGCAAATGTTATTCTTTTTATTCTGGTAGATCTTATTTGGAATATGAATATATAGTACTGGATATAGATATAGATATAGATATAGATATAGATATAGATATAGATATAGATATAGATAGATATAGATATAGATATAGATATAGATATAGATATAGATATAGATATGTATACACACACACATATATATATCCAAAACTAAATGGAGCATTTCTTTTAGATTTATATGAAATTATACTCTGAAAAAGCTTGAAAATCTTTAAATATCAAGCCAGGGATACAGCTCAGTGGCACAGTGCCTGCCTGACAAGTGTAAGGTCTTGAGTTCAATAACTGATATCAAATACTGATATCAAAAAGCAAAGCAAACAAAAGACAAAAACAAAACTTAAATATTTACTGATTTATTTGTGGTAGTTAAGATGTATTTGTGGAAAATTTGAATTTATATTTGCTACCCAGTACCATCTATTAATGAAAATGAAAATGAAACATTAATATATATATAATTCTATTTCTAAAAAGTATACATATCACTTGAATAATTTAAAACATCAAATATTTAAAAGCATTTGTCTTAGATACTTCACTGTCATTCTGAGACATAATACACTGAAACTGAAAGTTAAAAGGGGAAAGAATTATTTAGCTCACAGTTTGTAGAGGTTTCAGTCCTTAATGAGCTGACTCAAGGCAGGTGACACATGGCAGAAGGTCAACAGTTCATGGCTGCAGCAGGAGACAGCAAAAGCCACAGGAAAGAGAGAGACAGATACAGATACAGAAATGGAGAGAGAAGATTCTTTCTGTCCCTCATATTGTAGGCAAGCTACCCACACTAGTGCAAGTATAACACTCACACCCTTAATCCCAGCACTGGACCCTAAATCAGTCACATTCTAGATTCAGCCACCTTTGAAAATCCTGCCCCCATGACTGTGTGGCTTTAGAGGGACATCCGGACACACACCATAGAGGCATTTATTTCAAGCTTCTTCATTTGTTTTTTGGCTTAATTTAGGCAGAAATCATTGTTCTCTAGTTTATATGCAACTATATAGTTTTACTAATATTTTCACTTGTATAAATTTAGGAATGTCTTAATTGATTTTATAATAATAGTCTTATATTTCATTTAACATAATAGAATAGCAACTTCTCAGAGCTAAAAAGAGTTTGCTTAATCAAGTATGTGCTATCTTCTTGAATTTAGTGTTCTATAATGAACATTAGAAATACTCAATTAAAATAATGCCCTTATTTGTGTATTTCAGAAAGCATATTGCTTATGAAATAGTGAAACTAAACTAAGTCACAGTTGGTTATATAGATAAATACTTCTAAATGTCTTTTAATTATTTTAAATTATTAAAAAGCTACACTGGTTGTATCTTTCTTAATTTAAATTTAAGAATAAATTTAATTCATAAGCTGTGCCTTTGAGGGTGAAAAGATTGCCAGGACCACCCTTTCTTCTTTGACACTCTGTATGAAACACTGTCAATAACCTCCCTTGTAAGTTTGGCAAAACTCTAAACTTTTACTAATTATACCAACTTTAGGGGAGAAGGTGACCTTGACTTCATCTGGAACATTCAGCCAGGACAATGAATAAGAACACATGCTGCAAAGCATGACTTCTGAGAAGGCTCAATACAATGTATTAACCTTGGAGAGTTCATGGAATTGTCATAAGCGCTCAGATGATTGTGACTTTTAAAACATCTCTTTAATAATACCATCGTTTCTCATTTCCCTAGATTTCAACTAATTCCTGTTAGCTTTCTTTGTTCATTTAAAGCAACCTGAGTATAGAATATTAAATACTACTTGATGCAAAGTGTCACTAAGTTAGTGACAGCTTCTTCTGTGTGACTTCGGCATTAGACACATCATTTATGTAATATTGATGCTTATTGAATTTCTCATAACAAAGACTCTGTGATAAAGAAATGCTTTATTAAATGAGAAGAATGATTAAGGAAATGCAATTGTTGCTATATCTACAGATTGAAATAGTCCCTCATGCACAAAAATCTCTCAGGACCAACAATGGTGTTTTACAGACAAAAATTTGAAATAGTGTTAAAAAAACCAGAGTACTAAAGTTAACAAGTGTTAATAGAGGAGGGAGAATAGGAATAAATTTTCTGAACCAATATTATTTAAACAATTTTGTTAATGTAAATGAAATTCTGTTCAAAATGTTTAGTAAGGAATAAAATCCAATTATTTTTCATCTTAGAAAAAGGCAAACTTATGAAATCCTAGGGTTAACTCATCCAACTCACTGGTAAGCAAAGATTGCTGAGCAGTAAGTTCCTGAATGTAGAAAGAGAAAGCAACTGTGAACTAGCATTAGGAGTTACATTAGTTTTATTGAAAATCTTAGCTTTTTCAAAAGCAGCTCATCCAAGAGTAAATAGTTTCCATAAAAAGGACAGTGACTCTAGGACAGTCTGATCTAAACTAGCCAAACTACACTTAATACTTTTGTTTTTTCTTAGCATCACGTTCTTTCAATGATTGTGAGACCTTCCCCCTCTCACAGATGGTGTGCTACTCAGGATTTTCACGGAAAACTAAAGACAGTCTCAAAAGGCAGTAGCCAAATGGAGTTGAATAAAGGAGCTTGCAAAGGAAGTATGGATAGAGCTTGGTGATCTTGTTAGGGATGGAGAAGCCCCAGTACATTATCAACAGCGAGATGTTCTTACCAGCTCTAGGCTTCAGCTCCCAATGAAATAAACTAGACTATTGTCCCAGCAAACTACAGCCAGAAAAATGTGCAGTTTGACAAGGATAGTAACCAAAGTTGGTCACAGCATCAGAATCTCAGCCAGGCAAGAATACTGGAAGCAGGAAGATTAAATGCTACATCACTTCTTGCCTTCCATTATCTTTTCTTTAACTGAATCTCTCTGAAAGTAAGAAGTGAAGGAGTATGGGTGAAATGAGACAGGCACCCCAGCCACTCAGGCTGACAAAGACAGTAAAGAATGGTGCGTAGATTTGGGCACCAAATGGGGAATGAAGAGCAGAGTGAGACACGTGTTTACAACATGTCAGCTATTTGTCAATTCAGGTGGTTCGATGCCAGACCTTATATTAGTACTGGATTTCTTTCATGGGGCACATATTGCAAACCTGTGAAAGAAAACTAGTAGTAATGCAGCTGATAAGGGTGATAAATGTCAGCCCTAACAATTCATTCTAATACATAATTTCCTTTTGCATGGTTCAGTTGGAAAAAGATAAATACTCTAGATGGTAAAGGGCCGATTATATAATTTAATATGGCTGGCTTTGTTGTTAGACACAAAGAAATCTGAATAATCTGTTTTTGTCATTGTAATAGCACATTTTCAAAGAGTAAAACATGAATTCTGTGAGGAATCTAATTCATTGAGTAGTGAGAGAATTCTCACTCAAAATATTTTCAAATATCCTTGTATAAATGTTAACTATTTCTTTTCATTTCTTCTTTTCATTAGAAGCTTGGACAATCTTGGTTATATGGGAGGATGTTCTAAAAATGAGATAGCAATAAGTTAATAAAATGAATAAAGATAATGTCTTAATTTTTCATTAAAGAAATTTCTGTGTGATATAGACTGATATGTTTTAGCTTTGAAATAAACTTTTTGGAAAGTAAAATAACTTTAAAGACTTTAGCAAAAGCATTACTGTATTTAATATATATCATTTTATATCAGCTTTTTATGTTTTTAAAGTATATATTACTGATTCAATTATATTGGCAGATGTGAAACATTTTATCTTATTTTCACTCTAAAAAGTATGTGCTGATCTATGTTGCAAATATGTCCCTGGTATTCTATCATTTAGAGGCCAAAATATATTGTTCCCAGTGGAATTTTAAAATACTTTTTAGACAGACCAAAATGATTATATTTCTGATACCTTTGGTATTGTATGTACCAATCCTTAGATTTATCCAGAAATTGAGCATTACCTTTCAAGTATTGTTTTTGGAAACTAAGAAGCAAACTTTCTATATGCGATCTTAATTTTGTAAAATTAATCCAGATGCATGCTATTTTAAGTGAAAAGATATGTATATGAGCCAGGGATACACCTCAGAGGCACAGTGCCTGTCCGGCAAGAGAAAGGTCCTGAGTTCAAATCTCGGTTACACCCCCAATATACAAGTATACAAATTGGATGAGGTTCTAATGTTTTGTTACTTATGTTACTACCTCATATTTATATTTCTTTCATTTATTCTTTCTTCATGTTGCTGAGGATGCATTCCATGGCAGGACTTAGCACAAGCTAAGCTATTTTAAGTAAATTGGAGATTTGAAAATAAATTTTTAAAAGAAATGAGGCTTTTTTACAAACTAAAATAGTATAAACAGCAACCTAAAAGATAAATATTATTTTACTGGATTAATTAGTCCTATACCTAATGTCAATATGAAAGTTGGTTGGGATGTGATATTTGGTGCCATCATAATTTGGCATCTGGATATTGCTCTTTGGCAAGGCTATTTCTCTTTCAGTGTTACAGTCAGTGACAGTAATGCCAGCTGTCTCCCAATTCCTGACTTTCATGAAATGCAATCTGCATATCTGAATTAAGGATTTCGGGATCAGTAGACTTCTAGCATTTTTCAATTAGCGTTTATGGTTAAAATGTTTCTTGTCATTTGAAATGATTTGAGTAATTTCCTTAACAAAAAGGTAAATTGCAACTATAATGATTGTCATTAGTCTTTAACTTTCCAAACAATACAGGATGAAGGATTGGTATCTTATGAATATCAAGGAGATTAATTGGAAATTTCTTGATGATTTCTGCAATATATTGTAGCTAGACTCTGTTTTAGTCAGTTTTCTGCTATTATAACAGAATATCTTGCCAAGAGGTGGTGGAATAAGCCTGTCATCCCAGCGCTCTGAATGCTGAGGCAGGAGGATCTCTGTGAGTTCCAACCAACCTAGGTTACAGAGCGAGTTCGTGACCAGTATAAATTACAAAATGAGACCCTGTCTCCACAAAAAAATAAAAATGAAGAGAAAGAAAGAAAGAAAAGTATAGAAGAATAATCTGAAACTGAATTTGTTTTACAGAAAATTGAAATTTTATGCTTGTGAGGTAAGTCCAATGTATGAATGGTGAGAGATTAGAACATAGCATCATTTTTGAAATTGTGGAAATCCATTTTGAAATCTAAAATTTATAAATATGAATCTTGTAATTTCAAGTGAGTAGTTAATGCTAGCAAAATTTGCTATCTTGAAAAATACTACTTCAGCATAAAAATTAATTTGAACTAATAATGATAGAAAAACATCAGGTTCAGTAGGTATTCTTATTTCCCTTTTTTCTGTGTACTGGGAGAATGTAAACGTTTTTATTATGGAGCTGGGAAAAAAAGCTCCCAAGTCAGTAGTATTCTCCCTGCAGGATTAAAAATACATTCTTGTCATCATAAGTATGGAATCAGGGTTGAAAAAAATCTGTAAAAGCACAACTCATTAAAATAACTCTTATTTTTGTCAATCTTTTCAAGTATATTTTAGTTGCCTTTTTTTTTGTTCAAGTTACTTCCTAAGTATTTGGATCTGGTCCTTTGTACCATCCAGGCAACAAGTTGCTCTAGAGTCTTTCGAGACTCCCAGTGTGGAATTGCTGAATCAATAGAGTTGAGCTTCTCTTAACTCAAGTTGACACAATCAATCAACCTTCACATATATTTCATTATCATTGCCTATCCTTATTTCCAGTATGATCATAAATCTTCGATATATTGACCTAGAAACCATTTAGCTTAAAAAATTACTATGTTCAAACAATTAAAATGTTTGAATATTTACTCCTCCTAAGTTATACAACAACATGTAATGTTTAGGATATTTTCTAACCATATGGAAGATTTAGCAACAGCATTCTTGTAAACGAACTGCAGACTCACTGAGAGAAAATCAGAGAACCCACACCATGCACAGTAGCATTCCAAAACAGTGAAATACTTATAAATCAGTCTAACAAAGGAAGTCAAAGATCTATTAAGTGAAAATTTCAGTACTCTGAAAAAAGACATTGAAGAGGATCTCAGAAATGGAAAGACATTTTTTGTCCATGGAGAGGAAGAATAAACATTGTGAAAATGGTCGTTCTTTCAAAATTGTTATGCAGATTTAATGCAATTCCAATCAAAATACCACTAGCATACCTCACAGATCTAGAGAAATCACTCCTAAAATTCATCTGGAACCAGAAGAGACCTAGAATAGCAAAGGCAATCCTAGGCAATAAAGGGAAGGCAGGAGGCATCACAATCCCTGACTTGAAGTTATACTATGAAGCTACTGTGATAAAATAAGCATGATACTAGAATAAAAAATAGACCTGGAGATCAATGGATTAGAAGATACAACCACAAATATAAACACACTCAGCCACCTTATCTTTGACAGCGGGGCCAAACACACTCACTGAAAGAAAGGTAGCCTCCTTGATAAGTGGTGCTGGTAAAACTGGCTTTCCATATGCCA
The DNA here is from genome assembly GCA_004027295.1 of Dolichotis patagonum. NCBI lineage: Eukaryota > Metazoa > Chordata > Mammalia > Rodentia > Caviidae > Dolichotis > Dolichotis patagonum. The sequence goes on from PVJX010008041.1 coordinate 34,695, forward strand.
AAAACTAAAACTAGACCCATGCCTATCGCAATGCACTAAACTAAATTCAAGATGGATCAAAGATCTAAATATTAATACAGAAAATCTAAATATGCTGGAAGACAAAGTAGGTAGAAATCTTGAAGACTTAGGGTTCGGCAGAAAATTCATGAGCCAAAATTAAACTGCACAGGAAATACTTCCCAGAATCAGCAATTGGGGACTTGTCTTATACAATGTTTTTGCATGTCCAAAGAAATCTCTAACAGAGTGCAAAGAAAATCCATAAACTGGGGAAAAAATCTTAGTCAAGCGTCCCTTAGACAAAGGACTCCTATCTAGAACATATAAAGAATTTTAAAAAAATCAGGGCCCTGAAATTCAAAGACCTGATTCAAAAATGAGCATCTGATTTGAATACACATTTCTCAGATGAAGAAATAAAAATTACAAATAAATATATGAAAGAATGTTCAACATCATTGATCACTAGAGAAATGCAAATTAAAACAACAATGAGATTCCATTTCACTCCAGAAAGAATAGCCAGGATCAAGCAAACAACCAGTAACAAATGCTGGAGAGGCTGTGGGGAGAAAGAAACTCTTACGCACTGTTGGTAAGAGTGTAGACTGGTGACCACTGTGGAAATTAGTCTGGAGGTTCCTCAAAAACCTTGGATTGGAGGTCCTATTTGACCCAGCTATTCCACTTCTGGGCATATTCCCAGAAGAACTGAAAATGCCATAGCACAGTGATATATGTGCACCCATGTTTATAGCAGAACAATTTGCAATAGGCAAATCTTGGAAACAACCCAAATGCCCATCAACTGAGGAACAGATTTAAAAAAAGTGGTATTTTTATTCAATGGAATATTACTTAGCATAACGAAGGAATACATTGAGACTTTTATAGGTAAATGGATGTGACTTGAGACCATACTCATAAAGGAAGTAAATAAAACTCACATGTGTAAATACTTACTGTATTGCTTCCCTAGTATAAGAAAATGACAGAGTAAATAAGATACAAAAACTTCAATAAATATTATGAAAGGCTAAGAAATTGCTCTAAGAGGAAAAAATAACTCAGATAGGGAAAAGGAAAAAAGAAAAAAGAGAAGAAAAAAGATACAAATTTGTGTGTGTGTATATATATATATATATATATATATATATATATATAAACTTAAGATCACTAAGATGATTGCACTACTAATTCTATTAGTTCTTGGAAATAAAACAGTTAACATCCATAGGATTAGATCAATATTGCATGACTCTATCTGGGAATTTGAGTTATGCAAAATAACAAAATTAGTTATATTCCTACCACCTGTTTTGAAAGCCTACATTGTTATTGTTTTGAGCTTTTTGTTATAGTTATTTATTTGACTTTTGTTTCTTATTTTTCTTAGATTTTGTTGTGTTTTTTTTGTTTTTCCTTCTAATACAGGAAGGATAGTTGTACGTATACAGGCTTATATATGCCTAGAACTTCATCTAAAGAATTTACAAAAAAAATACAAAAAAAAATGAGTTTAAAAGAACTGATTTTAGTAAGTGTGATAGTGTGAACAGCTACATTAAAGAAAAAGAGACATCATGATAACCATTGCTTTTATTCTTGTTTTTGACTGGTTTTAATATGCTTTCAGTTATTTGATTTCAATATGTGTGAAGATACAGACAGCTATTTTGAAGAAAACAAGAGACATTATTGTAGTCATTATTGATTTCCTATTGTCTGGTTTGAAGACTCGTAAGGCTCTCATTCTTTTGATTGGTTTTATTCTAGTTTGTTTTGTATTAACTTCTTGTGTATGAATGTATGGACAACTATTTCAAAGAAAACAAGAGACATTACGGTACCAACTGCTGGTTTCCTTTTGTCTTTGAAGTCCTGTGTTATTTATATTGTTTTACTCTGATTTGTTTTGTTTTAGTTTGTTCTGTTTTGCTTAATTCTTTTTAAAATAAAAACAAAAACAAGATATTTGTTTGAGGACAAATATACAAAACAGAGAAAGGGTAACATAAGATATTTGCCATTTTTGATGGATACGATAAACTAAGTATTTTTATATTTTGAGAATACTGTAGTGCTAGGAAAAGAGAGACTAGAAAAATTGTTTTAAAAACAGATGTAAAACCTGAAACTTTTATGATACCATGGAACTCATTTTTTTAATTTTTAAAATTATAGCAACACTGTGTTCAATGAAACTGGTCAGAGAATATATATTTAGTAATGAACAGAGAAAAACTTGCCCCCAAAGAAAGAATGTATTCAGGAAAAGTGAGGAATTAGCATTACTTTGCCTTAATGGTTTATATTTTCTCTGTGAAATAACAGAAGATAATTTCCCAGATGCAAAGATGGCATAGAAAATATTTGTAAGAAAGCAAAGTTTTGACATAATAGCTGTGCAAATGAAAAAGGAGACCTACTAGAAATTTTAACTCCTGAGATAGATTTTCATCATTCATTCATGAATAATGATCTACTACTATCAGGCACTATAATAAACTCTGAGGACACATTACTTAGCAAAATAGATTTAGACAGAATAAGTCCTCTTAAAAATACGCAGCCGGAGTTCTGTGGTCATTGTAGTGGACCTTCCTATGGAAATGGTATTTGTTAGATAGGAAGGATTTATGCAAGTTGTGAAGCTTGGGAGTGGAGAGATGGAGAAAAAAGAACAATTTAAGGACAGAAGTTAATAAAAAGAAAGGTACTGAAATGGAAAGATTAGCCAACTCAAAATTCTGAGAAAGTGCTATTTAGGCTATAATGCAGATTTTAAAAATGGTAGTGAGTGTATGTGATAGATAAGCTTCTTCAGAGCCTTAAATAGTTAATTTTAAGGGAATGAACCTAATTTCCAAAATTAATTAATGCTAACTTGTTTTAAGGAAAAGCATCAGTAAAGTGTTACTTGTACTTGAAGGTATAATCCTGGTTCCAGGGGAACAATTGTATAACAAATAGGAAAGAGAGGAAGGTGAGAGAAAGTTTAGGAAGCTTCTGAAATGTTCTTGTAAGATATGGTAGTGTTATAGAGTAGGGTGTTGGAACTACAGAGAAAAAGGTGGATAATTAATACTAGCATGTAAAGTGCACAGTTTTCCTTATTGTCTTGTTGTCTTGACAAGAACAAGAATATCAGTTTTTTTGGACTAATCAAACATAAGAGATGATGATATCATTCCCTAAAACTAGAAATAGGAGCTAGAACTAATCATTTTGATTTTGACATATATCAGTTTTTTTTGCATTTGATCCTGAAAATAAGCTACTTAATGTTAAACAGATAATTATACAGCTCTGAAGCTCATATTAGTCAATGAGAAATAATTGAAGCTAATCATAAGATTATACAGGCAAAGTACATAATGGACAAAAAATTTAGCCATCAACTGAGATTAGAGACCACAATCTCATCGGAATTCAAATTTATTTGTTTTCTGATTGTTTTTAGTGCTCCCAAAAGATCATGTTTTATATGGGTGATTGAAAAGTAATGGTATAATGCTTAGGGAATTACAAATAATGTATTAAGTATTCTAAGAAGTTCTGTTCTTTTAAAAGGAGAAATATAGGTGAATAAGCACAGGTACATTTAAAGAGAGAGTCAAAAAAGAGAAATATAAGAAAACTAAGAGTTTATTGCTAAATAAAAGAATAGTAAAAATAAAAATTTTGGAGTGGAAAACTTCTAGGTAATCCATACTATAGGTAATCCATACATAGGTAATCCATGCTATAGGTAATCCATACTATATCTATGAGTGCTTAACCCAACTGCAGAAAGCCAAAATTAGAAAGTTTTTAAAATAATCAAATAACGTGAGGCCAGAATTTAATATTGTATATGCAGTAGGGTACATGAGTCAAGTCCTACGACTCTGGAAACCACTGGTTTACTGTAGTTATGGATGCTTACATGAAGTGGTCTCCTTCAGATATTGAAATGCCCTAGAATATTTACACAACTTGAGTTGGAGAAGCAAACAGCAAAATTGGTCAAGAAATTTTGAAGATTGATCTGCACTTTGGGAACAAGTATGAGAGTTGGTAGTAGTACGAGCCACCAGTAAGGAGAGAGGAACCTTAGATAACAATGAATATTTAATTTCTAACTCAACCCAGGGCACTTTCTTCTTTGTATCAAAGGACATGGGATAATTAATTACAACTCATATGAACATGGATCCAAAAGAAAAAATACATAAACCTAAGGATTATATTTCATCAGTACGGAGTTTGCCTAAGAGCTTTCAAATCAGCAATGCCTTGAGACCACAGACTCAAAGTGAGCCTGATACGGCTCCAAGTTAACACACAAGGTTGTTATTCTTTGAACTCCCTTTTCTTGATTGCCTTTTTGGCAGAGCATTATATTAATAAACTACACTGGCATTGTAGCGAGTTGTATTAGTGTCAAGCTTTTAAAAATGATAGTCACAATGCTATGTGTCTTCCTGCGGTTATACAGAAGGGTTCTTGTTTCGAGGCTGGCTGTGAACGGCATCTTGCGCGGGCCTACAGTTCATCCTGTGAGCTGTGTGATCTCTTGACCCGCCTCAGCAAGGGCATTCGGCCCAACTGGGGAACTGATTCAGTAAAGTAATACATTCATTTGTCTAATTCAAGAGACTCATGTCTGTGGCATCTTGAAGGCTGATTTTAGAAATGGAGATACAAGGTTCATATTTAAAGAGACTGATCTTTAATGTCTGGAACAGAAAAGTTTGGAGATTATGGGTGCTAAATTGGTTCATAAATGAAATATTTCTCAATTGTCTTTCAGTATTTCTTATTTTATTCTAAATTTAGGTTTCCATGAAATTTTTTCATCAGCTTGCTTTTACTTTTATCTATTATCTAAAATAGGTAGTCGTGATTCTAGTTACTATTTTTCATGGTATTAATAATATGGTAATTATTTAGTGTGAGGAAACTATAATGTCATTTGAAAATAAAAGGTTTAAGCAATATAATAAAGTATTATCTGGTTATTCCTTTTCTCTATTGCAGCCCCTTGTGGAAAGACAATTCTTCTTCCTCCTTAGGAATGTTTATTTAAGGAATAGCCTTAGAATATAAAGATAATGTCCTCCTTTGTGACAGGAGACAATTTCACTCTTCATTTTAATAAAAATAATGTGTCACTCCAAGGTAAATGTCAAAGGCAGGGCAGGTATTTTTGCCATCCATTATGGGATTTTTAATATCAGCTTCCTTACGTGTGAAGAAATCTTAATATTTGTAGCAGCAGTCACCACGCCCACTCCCCACTGCCCCATGAGAGCATTGGAAGGAGCAACAGTGCAAACTGGCATCGATGCTAGTTTCAATAAAATAATAAATTGATTTGTCTCTAATTCAAGAGACTCATGTCTGTTGGCACCTATGAAACTGTGGAAAGTCAACTTAGCTTGAAAGCAGGGTAAAATTTCAGACTATTCCCAGTTCTTGACACATCTATAATCAAAAATTAAGAACACTTGCTTTGTAGAATGGCTGTGATTGTAATAATATTGCTGTGTGTATAATGAGATAATAAATGTGAAGTTTTTAGAATAATGCCTGTTACACATGGAATAATCTCCAAAACATATCTATTAATAGTATAAATATTCTTGGTTGCAAAAATACCTCCACTCTGCTTTTGTACGGTTACAGATGTATTGCATAAATCCACTTGAACTTCTTATCTTAAATTATGAATCTATATTTAGAACTTCCTTCTTATCTTAAATTATGAATCTCTATTTAGAACTTTTTGTCACACATTAGAGACAAACTGAAATGTCTCCTGGGAGGATTCAGAAACGGCAAATGAATAGAACAGTGCCAAAGTAAAGGAAAAGTTCCTGTCGTAGGTTAAAGAAGTACTTCCAGCTGATTCTTAACTTTAAATGAGAATTCACAAATGTTTTAATTGAAACTATTAAGTTTACATGTTGTTTTCATAGTATTGTGTATACATTTCTCTATGTGTAAGTCTCTGGGCCAGATGCAGACAATAGGCCTTTTTTCCATCACAAATCAGTGAGTAAATCTTTACTGTTTTCCTAGAGGTTAACCTTTAACTGTGCCTAGTCCAATTTGTAGCATAATAGTAATACATACAGAAGGAAATTATGCTTGCTGCTGGCTATTTATGCTCCCTGAACCTTGGTGAAGTCTTGGCTAGGCTGTTCTGTGGATCATTCTGTCCCAGAAATCTTTTCCGTGTCATCTTTCCAACAGCAGGTCTTATTAATTTAAACCGGTGGACAGACTTATTGAGTCAGATTCCACACCCACCTTCTTCTGCACTATTCGAGCCCCAAATCTTCATGTCTTAGTGACTGTGCAAGCCCAGGTGGAACTTCACTGTATCCTCAATTGCAGAAGTGTGTTGATATGTTTAAAGTGCGCTTGTGTTTAAAGTGGTCTTGATAAGGCTTATTAATATACACACAATACAAATAACAATAACGAAGATAAAAACAGTAGCAAATGTGGTAAGTAAAAGAAAACAAAGATGAAAGTGGCATTGTGGAATGCAAATAGGTTACTACTGGTAAGCTTCAAGATTCTGATGCTATTAGTCATGTAATTCAAGTTTTAACTGAAACTTCTGTCACCCAAAACAAAGAAAGAACTATCTGTAGTGTTTTCATTGGAAGAGAAGTAGCCAAATTGTTATGTCAAACTTTTAGGTTTCGTGTTTACTTCTTTTTGCCTAATACATGCTAATAATAATTTATCAAACAATTACTTTTGAAAGAAATGGGTCTTCTTAAATGAGTAAATCAAATAATCAGCATATGATCAAATTCTTAGTGGTTTAACCCATCTCCATCTTACATACTTCTAAAGAGCACAATACTTTTAAGCAAAATGAAATCCTTGAATTACTACAAAGAATGTTTGACACCTCTAAAACGTTCAATTTTAATGTCGCTTGTTCAGTATGTGTGAAAAATATAACAAGCGAACTTGGGATTTTTACATCAAACTGCAAAAAATACACTTTTAACTTAAATTTTAGACTAACAATGTCTTAAATTTTTCTGTTGACTGTATCTTGGCAACTAATCTCAATTAGGCAGAGAAAGAAAAAAAGAAAATTGTGAGCTGCTGTTCAACAAACTGAAAACAAATTTTCTCAAGAGTCTAAATGTTTCTTAAGGTGAAAATTCTAGCTTTTATTATAAACTGTCTGCTAAACATGTATAAAACATCATATCTAAAATAATTCAAAAGTGACAAATAATTTTTCTTTTCCAACATTGAGGAATCCACCAAAGATTAGCAAAACAAAATGTAAAAACTAATATCCTCCACATTCAAGACCACTTGAATTTATAGACTGGACATGAGAGAGGTGTGTACCTCTTTTTGGGCTTCCTACCTGTAGCATGAAACAAATTTGCTATTAGCTTTTGTCTTTGCTTTTTTGAGACAGAGTCACTATGTAATCCAGGCTTGTGTTGAACCCAGTATGTAACTCAGGCTGGACTCAAAATCACAGTGATCCTCCTGCCTCAGCCTCCAGAGTGTTGAGATTATAGGCATGCATCACCACACCTAGCCACAAACTTGTTATTTTGAATAGCTATATACTCAAACAAAAGAAAAAAAGGACACAGAATCTTCATTTTCACAGAACATTTAAATATAGATAACTGATTTAAAATATGACAATTATCAGTCATTTTAGAGTCATACTCCTATGTTACATAATTTGAAAAATGAAATGTAAACTCTCATCATTACATTTTACTTGCATAAATGTTAACAAAAACAACAACCATACTTGTGGTTAATTTAATACTTACATAAGATGGAGGAAGGCCCTAGTTATGCAAATTAGAATGACAATTTCAAAACATACCAAAAATTCTTAGTCACCAAAAAGGACTTTAGGACTAGATTGTAATTTCAAACTTGATCTACTATAACTAAAAGGTACAATTTTCTTTTTTGAAGATTTTTTTCTAGTCTATAAATAATTTTATTGTAACTTTGGGCCTGTCTTGGTTACTCTTCTCTTGTTGCTGGGGCAAAATATCCAACACCAAAAATTAAGGAAGGAAAGATTTATTTAGTTCATGGTTCCTGGTGGTTCCATCCCATAATCAGCTGGCTCCAAGTCAGGGTGACACGGAACAGGGCAATACGTCAATGCAAAATAATGCAGCAAAAACAGCGAGAGCAAAAGAGGACAGAAAGAGCAAATCTCGTTTCCTGCCTTACTTTGTAAGTAGGCTACTACAACACAGCCACCACCTCCTATCTCCCAACTCACCCCTGGCCCTAGGTAGGGTATAGCAATCACAGTATCTTGTGCCGTCCTTTTACACAGGCTGAGGACATTTACAAAGTAAGGTTCCCTGCTGAGTTTCTTAGTTAAATTTCTAAACTTCTGAGGTTGACACAATGCAGCAATAATAATCCACCCCTTTAAAATTTGGCCAGCTGACACATTTCTTTAAATAGGTTCCAAATACAGAGATATGTTTATTTTTACCATTTCACAACTTGAACATTATGACATGGATTTAACAATCCTTAAGTACAAGTATTAATTATATCAGCTTTATATTACATTAGAACCATAATATTATTTTCTTGGGTCCCAAAGACTCATGCACATCCCTTTATGAAAAAATCCATTTAGTCCATCTCCATGAGTTTCTAAAGTCCTAACAGTTTCAGCACCTCTGAAAAGTTCAAGTCCCAAGTCTTCTCCGAGGTCTTAGGCAAAACTTAGCTACAAGCCCCTGTACAAATGAAAACAAAATCAAACACTTCCAACAAGCAATGGCACAAGATAAACATTCCTGCTCTAATAGTTACAAACAGAGGGATACAAAGATTGAGACCAAAGCAAGACCAAAACCCAGCAGGGCAACCCTAAGTCCTGTAGTTCCACACCCAATGTCTGAAGCAACCTGTAGCACTTGCGAGCTCCAAAGGGCTTACGTGATCCCACGCTCTGGCACTTCTGGTGGTTGCATCTCCCACAGCTTCTCTTCCAGGCCTGCATTGCTTCCTTCTTGTAGCTTTTCCTAGATGATCCATGTTTCTGGCTTTTCCAAACTTCTGGGATCTTCACTGCACCTTTGGCTTCACACTCGTAGCTTCCTACACTGCCCTCTTAGGGGCACACTGCCTGGCATCCCAGGCCTTCTCAAACTGGGGTGGAAACCTTTTTTTAACTTCAGAACTTCTGCATTCTGTATGCACCTAAAACCAGCACCATGTGGATGATGCCGAGGTCTGCTGCCAGCTGGGAGCCATAGCCAGGCTTTTCTCCCCTGGCTGTAGAGGTTGAGTGCTTGGTTCTCTTAAATTTGTATTATGCCTTCTACATTAATTTTTTATTTTTTTCCATCACAATTCAATTATATGGAGTTAACCTACAAATGTTAAAATAGTTCACACTTTCTCAATGAATGAATACCTTCGATACAAAACGTTTGTTTTCACAAAATATTCTATTCCTGCTAGAGGGCAAGCAATTATTAACATACTTTTAAGTAATAACAGTCACTGAAAATAAGCAGTGGCATTTATTGTATACTGAATGTTAAAGAGCTTATGACTCAACATTTATTACTATTATTATTTATTATATAGCATTGAACTACATCACCAGAACTTTTATTTTATTTTGAGAAAACTTTGATCTAGTTTGCCCAGGATGGCCTTGAATTTATGATCCTCTGGTGTCAGCCTGCTGGGATAGACGGGATACAGTAGTGCGCTCCACACACAGCTGAGCCGAAACTGTGTGTGTGTGTGTGTGTGTGCATATGTTTCATTGGAAACTCAATCTCAATTTAATAAAATCCTTCAGGTCAGAAAATTATTTAAGACCTGGGTTAATCTACTTTTCTTATTTAACTAATTTCTTTACTAATTTTTTTTTGTACTAGGGATCAAACTCATGACCTCGAGCTTGCCAGACAGGCACTTATGCTGCTAAGCTAAATGCCCAGCCCCTACTATCACTTTTTAAATAGCAGCTTTAATTATAATCAATCCGAACATGCATCTAGACATAACAGAAAACAAAGTAACATTTTTAAAACTGTAGGATGAACTATTGGCACACTAAATACCAAATCAGATAAAATAGTACATGCAAAATATAAACATAAAGTGTACATTGTACAAATCCATTAATATAACTTTGAAACTTAGACAAAGGTAATCTGTAGTGATAGAGGGACATGGTCAACAGGGAAGCAAAAGGCAGTCTAGATTTTAAAAAAAATTATTTGTCAGTGTTTGTGGCACATAGCATTATTTCACACATAATAATATGTGTACCAAAATGTCATGATAAATATTTTCAAAATTTTTTATAACAAAAGATTATTTAAGGCATATGTGCACATTTTACTTATAGCATATCTTGCTTTTAAAATTAAGAGTTATTTTGTTAAAACTTTAATAAACTATATTTATGTGACTTATTTTTATAGATGTTATCTAGTTTGGTATTTTTGTCATGCAAACTGCTTATCAGTGCAACTACTTATGTAAATCGATGCCTCTCTTTCCAAGATAAAAATCCTACCAACATTTCCCAAGGGCATTGCCAAGAGTATTGTCTTATAGTCACAACAGAATTTTGAGAAAAAAAGGTAAATATATTTTATTTTATGCTTTTGATTTTTATATTTCTTCATCAATATTTTGTGTTCAGGCAATGTTCTATGATACCTAGTGTTGATTGCGTTGGGGGAACTTGCTACTCTTTCTAAGATACTTGAGAAATCACTCACTAGATCTATTTACTCTACCTATTTACTTTGCCTTAATTTAAATTAAAGAGCAACAAATTCAATAAAGATGATTGCTTCATATTAATATTAGTGTGAATTACAAAGGTAAGTATTTCAAAACCATATAAATAATAATACACATTGTAAAACATAACTAATTGCAATACTGGAAAGCCAAATAATATGAAGAATATAAATAAACTGAATAATAACAAGAACTGAGAGACATGCCTTGAATCCTGTCCTACAAATAGGCTGCATATATTTTTGTGTTTTTGTGTTTGATTAAATACGTTGGATAGTAAAGAAACAACAATGAATAAAAGTATGTAAGAGTTACATGGTACTTTTAACATGGATTTTGTAAGGCTAAGAGAATGATAGAAAATTGCAATATGAACAATAGTTAGACATAAACACATGAATCAAATGTATAAGTAAATCTTCAATGAAAAATACCTAGAAAACTCAAATCAGTAAATACTAACTCCTTGAAATGCTACATGCTGAAGAATTCAAAGAAAGTGTAGTTGTTGGTATAAATAAACATTGAAGAAATATTAAGAAAAAATAATAATTGTAAAATTAAGAAAAGAAAAAGAAAATGAATATTAAAAACAAATTACCGATATCAGTTAGGAAATCAGTAAAATCTTGAAATCACTAATTTTATAGTTAAGCAAAAAGAAAAAATAATTGATGTGCAAAACTGCAAAAGGGAAGACATAAAGACTAACAATAATGAAGAAACTGAAAGAAAAAAGGAAAATGAACTCTATAAATCTAAGAGTAGCTATTAAATACCTGTATATAATATAAACATTTTATGCAAATACAAATTTTAAAATTTTTATTAAAAACATTAAATATTGTCAAAAATTACCCCATTCATCATATGTCTTCCAATTATATCAAAGGTAAAGAAATAGATTTATTTTAAAACATATCCCAGGTTTATAGAAAGAATAAAATCTACCAATTTCTTTTTACAGTGTCAGCAAAGACATTAGTAGCGAAGTTTTATAAAGATAGCACAGAGAAATAAACACATAGATCAGTTTTATTAAATATTGGTAGAAAAGTCCTAACTGAAATACTGCCACATAAAATCTAGTCACATATAAAAATGATAGAAAACCTTAAAAAGTAAGCTTAATCCCGCGAAATAAAACTGGCTTAATATAAAGAAATACAAATAAGAATTAGTACCTTGAGCTATTAATATGTGTGTTATTAAATATTAAGTAGATATTTGAATATAAGCATGCACTGTTCAAATTAAAAAACTAAATGTCCTAGAAATTCACCTATCAGAATTAATTGGTTTGAGGAGATAAGAAGGTAATAGAAGAATAAAGGAAGATAATTAGAAAGAAGAAATGCAGGACAAGAAGGAGAAATTAGGTCAGAGTTCAGAACTGTGTAATTCTGTGTGTTGAGAGCAGTAGGCCTCAGTCTGTTGTTCTTTTCTGTTAATAGGATTGCAGATGAGAATGTAAAAGTGAAATGCCATAATAGTGTTCACTAGAAAGTTTTAATAAGGTGCAAAATTACAAACACAAATTATATATGAAACATTTATTGTTTTGGTTTGTGATTTCAATTAAGAAAACAGCAACTGGTATTCTAAAAATACATATGCCACTTCTATGACTAGAACTCTTACACTGAAGATACGGAACTCACAAAATTTTCTTTATTTTCATGCGGTAGATCAATCTCAATATAAAATATTTTCTCTTACAATACATATACATTTGGCTGGGATGTTGGCTCATGCCTGTAATCCCAGCACTCAGCAGGCTGAGGCAAGAGGGTCACTGCGAGTTTGAGGGCAGCCTGGGCTACATAGTGAGGTGAAGTCCTGGCTGAACTGCACAGTGAGACACTATGTCAAAAAAAATTATATATATTCTTATAAGATAAATTTACTACTATGTATTCTCCTCAGTAAGTCAAAGAAATTAAAATTATATTATAGCAGAAAAATATGCATGTAAAGTTACTGGGACTCAGCTTGTCGGTATGTTCTGCTTCAGTTTTAATCTATGCTCGTGTGGTTTCAATTCTGTTATTGTTATGGTTACACACAGTGAATTTCTGTCTTTCAGGAAGGTTAATTATTTCATCCTATGAATGGAAATTATGTATTTTATGAGCATCTGCAAATTTTTCTAACAAATAATTGAATCATGTCATTCTATAGGCACACATTAATTTAATTTAATTAATTAAGTCAAATAAAATAAATAGGTAGAAACTATGCAACATTAATGTAGAAAAAGTAAACAAATGGAAATAATTCAAAATATTTTCACCAACAGCTCTAAACAAATAGAATCATGCCAATATTTGTGTATACATATTTGTCTATTTGTTTACAATAAACATCTTCTATGAGATAAATTGTTAGAATTACTTTGTCCGTAACACCTATCATTTACAATGTTTCTTGATAAAAATGATTTTAAAAAATTACACTACATATATTCTCATTCAGCTGCAAAAATCATTATGGGTCAGAGGTTAAAGACAGATAATGTAGTCTGGTAAAGGAGGAAGAAAATATAATTAATCAGTAATAGTGAAAGTGCCATCAGTTGTAACTCTTATTTATTCTTTCTTTTAAGCATAAAAGCTAGAACACAATTGGTTAATCAAAGTGCAGCAAATTATTCTCATCAGAAGTTCCAAAGGTGTGAGAGGCAGAAAATTAGATGTACCCTGTCCTTTTTACTAAAAATCATTTCCAAAATACTAACCTCCTGAATTTCATCTCTGGAATTTTATGATAATGCTAACCCTTAGGAGAATCATTATGTTTTATTTTTATTTAATGATGATTAATCTTGCTATAGACCCCTGATAAAGTAGTCCAGTTTCTTAAAATGTTTTTTTTTTTTTTTTTTTTTTTTTTTTTTAAGAATAAAACCCAGAAATGACTAGGGACTCAATTTGGGATTTTAAAAATCCTGACTACAAGAAAACTATTTATGTTAAAATTTGCACCTATTTTTTTGAACAAAAAAACTTCAAATGAGACTAGATGACAGGTTTCATTTCTTAAGAAACTCAATCTAAGAGAATAAATACTGTTTATGATCAGTTTATATCGAGCATTTGTGTTGCTTTTGCTCATCCACATGCTCATTTCTGTCTTGCCAAGTTCATGTGGGTTCATCAGATTAGGGATTAACTGAAAAGAGACTGTTTTGCTGACTTTGCACTGCATGAAGCTTAGTAACTTACAAACGGAGTATTCTACAATAACATATCTTTATAATAACACACAGCAAAATCTCGAGAAGCCATCTAACTGAGTCCTCACATCTTTATTTTTCCCTTTTGAACTTTTTCTTTGTATGCAATGCAAAGTAAAACAAAGGGGAAAAACAATCTTAAGAAAGCAACATCCTACACACAGTTACACCACTATTGGCAGGTACTGACAGTATGTTTCTCTTTCAAATATATATATATATATATATATATATATATATATATATATACTCTTTGCACACCCAAGTTTGTATACATTGTTTTGTGGATAACAACACTCATCTTGTATCCCATTCACTTATGAAGAAGCAGCATAGTGAGACGAATAACTCAAAAAGATAATTATCATGAATTGTTTGCTGTTCATTTTTAAAATATCTTTGAGTGAATGATTCATCTTTGCCTGACTTCTAAAGCAAATATAACACCTATCTTTCAAGGATCCAGTTCTTGTGAAAGTCTGGGCCCCACTATACATGACATGGGCATCTAGGAACGGCTAGTGTTTAGAGTTGCCAAATCTCGACATTTTAATCCCAATTCATTATGACATGAGTTAGTATCTAATACCAAAATGAGTTCAAAGTTCAATTTATGTCTTTTCTTTCCTTTATTTACCACAAAATTTTGGGTAATTGTAAGAGTTAAATTCTTATGAAAACTTATGTTATGCTCTTTTATCTATACTCTTATTTTAATTAATTTATCCTTAAATTTCCTCTCTCACCCAGAACTGTATTTTGGTTTGCTAAGAGAATATTTATGTAGATTGGTCTAATGAATTGTGTTAATATATAAATGGAACAGAGTTTATATTAGATATTCTCTTCCCCAAGTAGCTTCAGTGAGAAGTAACCTTGGGGAAACAATGCTCTTTCCATTTTTTCTAATTTACTCCACCACAGTAAGTTGACCCTTCATTGAGATGAAATATTAATTACACAGTTGGAAACAATTTTCCCAATGACATAGGACACATCAAGTCTCTGATTTTATATATTCAAGGCATACTTATGTTGCAAATTTATTATTATTTTTTACTTAGGCTGTCTTAGTGAATCATTAGTTTGAATCTTTAACATTAATTAATATAAGAGAATTTTTGAGATGAAGAATTGAGATAAGGAACATTGCATTCTTTCAAAGAGATACTTTATAGAGCATTAACATGTATTTGAGTACAAAATGAAATTATTTCAAGCTTCAAGTCACACAAATTAGCACATTATTAGTGCAATTAAATATTGCTTTGCCATTAATGTATTGACTTCACAGTTCTCTTATGTTCTGTAAATGGGAAATATGCAACAATAAGAAAAATAAACAAAAATAGCTTTATTAGATGCAATCAAAAACACTGCCACCAAGCATATCATTGAGTGCTTCTAAAATGTTGCAAAATTAAATACAAATGTAAGAATGTGAGTAAAAATTATGCTTTAGAGATTAAATTGATGAAGAAAATGGTATATATGCCCAATAGGATACTATTAGCCTTAAGAAAAACCACAGAAGTTTTGTCATTTGCAGGGAAATAGAGAGTCCTGGAAGTTTTCATACTCAGTGAAATAAGCCTGCCTCAAGAAGATCAATATTATATGTTCTCCATAATATGTAAATATAAAAAAGAAAACAAGAAATTAGAAAGGAGTTTTATTAGACAAAAGAAGAGAAAGAATGAAGTAGATTATAATGGCAGGTAACAGAGGACATGAACAGAAGCAAAATATGGTGTACACATTGAAACCCCTTAGTTCGCAAATCACAGGGTCTAGTAAGAACGTGATAGGAACAAAGGATTCAAATATTTTATGTGAATATAAAAATCTGCTGAAATTAATCCCATCAATCTATACAACTGATATACACTAAAATATGATTAAAAAAGAAAATATGAGCTGCTCCTGTTAGTTTTCTTAATATTTGCCAAGAATATTAACCTTTCTAGGAGCTTATAGAAGCATCTTAACTGAGAACAAAAGAGGATGTGGAAAGTGTAATATTTCCCAGGACTTCACAATGTCACCTAAGTCCAAGCTGTACCTCTTTAGAGCTTTACAAATGATTGTTTATAGTATTTTTTTCCAGACTCCATAGAAAAATATTATTTCATTGGAGAAAGAAGAGTGTTGGATGACAATAGGAGTAACAATATATTGATTTTCATATAAGGGGAAAGGCAGGTCTAATATTTTTAAGCTCATAAATTTATTATCTAACTAAAAATGTAAAAATATCACTTATATTACAGATAAATGCAGTCTAATATGCTTGGGATGTTTCAAAATATTTTTTAGAAACAAATGGAAAAATTTTCTCTCTCATTGAGAGAGATGCATATGCTTGTATGAAAATAATATAAAGAGTAGCAGTCAAATAGTAACAGCTATCATTTTGAGTAATTTTATGGACTTGGTAATATTCTGTGGTATATGACTGTAAGTAAAGTGCTTGTCTTTATTATGTGGCAATTGAAACAGTTTCCAAGAGATAAAGTAATATTTTCAGGTTTTTTAATAAAATAGACCAACAATTCAACCCAAGCATTTCTTATTCCAAAGTTCTCTTGCTTTATTTTACACTACATTTTTTTGCCTAAATTTAAAACATATGAGGATGAGACCAGAGGGTGACTAGGTGGGGAATTACCTTGAATGCTAGGAAACCCAAGCTTTTAGCCCCAAGTACACCATTTTCTTACCATGTAGTATTGCCATAGTTATCACTAAACTTGATACATTACATATCTTTAAACTTGCACCCCAATTTATTTTTCTTTTTTAAGTGTGTATGGGATCTGTGGGTAAAACCATTGTGTGAGGAATAGTACTCTGTGGAGGTTAAGGTCTTCCACAACTGGGCTGGGGATTTAGCTCAGCGTTATAAGTGCCTGCCTTACAAGTGCATGGTTGTGAGTTCAATTCCCAGTACCGATTTGAAAAAAAAAAAGGAAAAAAAAAAAAAAAAACCAGCTTTCCACAACCTCTGCTGGTATCACCTGCCAACAGACACCTTGCTGGGAATTTATTGGACCTACAATACTTTGTTAAGTGTTCATGTGGGACATGTCTTTTTCTGCTTTCCCATCTAGAACATTGCTACTATCCTTAAAAAACTCATTGAGACGTAAATCCGAAATAATTTTCCATGCTCATTTTCTAAGTGCTCAGTGCACGAAGTCAACGAGAGTAATCGCCACTTACCTGTTTACTTTACAGTGTTAAGGGATTTTTCTACAATGTATTTCCCTCATTGTGTTCTCTTCCCATATTCACATATTTCATTTTTCTTTCAAAAACATGAGTTTGCTCACTTAGATTTTCTTTGATAGTAAAGGATTTGCATCTCTCGGTTGAATTTAAACATCTTTTCATTAATCCATGCCACCTATCAGGATAAAGAATGTTTTCCCGTGACTATTATTTCTTTTTTTTATTGTGGCTGAGAAAGTCAAACCTAAGGGTCTGCAGTTCTTTATTTTTTTACTTCTAAAATTTTGAATTGCCCAGAAGAAACTTGAAGTTGTGGTCTTTTTGCCCTAACATTCCCAAGTGCCAGGGTTACAGGTATGTTACCTTGCCTGACTCTCTGATTTATTATAAATGAAGGTAAAATAAGAATAAAGAACAACCTAAATAGAGAGGAGATGATAGGTTTTTTTCACCTATTCTTTCTGTACCTTTTGTCATAAATTCTTGTAGGACACACATTTAAATGCATGACTGCACCTAATTTGATCAGCATTGTCACAGGATGCACAGTTTTCTTTTGAGCATTGCCAGCAGGAGCAAAACATGCATTTCCTTACAATTGATTTTCCAGTTTATTTACAATGTTCCGTGGAGCACAGGTTATTGAAATGACTTATCATGTTTATGGAATATCTTGAGGGTAAAAGTTACCTTTGAATGATTTTATCATGTTAAAGTTAGAATATAAATACACTTATTTGGAAATTCTTTCAAAAGAACCTTCAAATATATACATTTCACCACTTTTAAATGTTACAACTTCTGCTCTGGTAAGAATATGGGTAATCAATTTGAAACACTTCACGGGGAAGCCCACGTGAAGTAAATACCGGCCTTTGCTTTAAGAATATAGAAATCAGTGAAAACTTACTTCTTGTCTTAGGAGCATATCAAAGCAGTTAAGTAAGTGTTCGTTACTGAATAGAAGTATAAAAGAGTCAGGGCAGTGAGCCAAGGAAAGTGGTGCGTACCTATAACCGCAGAAATTTGGGAGGCTGAGTCAGGAGAATTGCAATCTCTTGGTCAGCCTTAGCAATTTAGTGATTTCTTGAGACCACATCTCAAAACAAACAAACAAACAAACAAAAAAAGTAAGAAGGATGAGGGCTGTAGGTGAGTAAGAAAATAGGTTAATAATATTTCTGTCTAACTTGCTTCACCACACTGATGTCTGTATTCCTTGGCCAGTCCACATAAAATACCTTAACATCTAGCTGCCAAAGTATAATACAAAGAATCGCTTTAATAGACTTACTGTGCGGCTCTACAAGTTATATTCCATATCATTACCTTCATTCGGTTATGGTGTGTTTTGCTCCATAGTTTAGAATCAGAACAACATTTTACTATGAACTTGCGTATATGTATACATAGAAGTAAACTATAGAACTGTATGTAAATAGTAAAGGGTGATAGTATAGAGTTTACATAATCATTTTTATATCATTTACTTCTGAAGGTAAATTCTTTTGAGTAGATTCAAATATTTGATTTGACACTATTACAAACAACACCATACTGAATAAAATACTAATACGTTCATTTATATTCCATACTGATGAATGAAATATTGCTAGCAATTTCTGCAAAATAAAACCTTAAAACATCAACAACATCAAGAAAAACATTAACAAAGTGTCTAGGCAGTCTTCTGAAAGAAATTCAAGTTGTTTTCACAGTTCTTTCTTCAAAATACGTTTTCTTTTATACTTTTCTCTTTTAAGAGAAAAAAGCTTCTTTTTGCAACTACATTAGTGGGATTTACCACCAACATGTTTTTCACCTTCCTGTCCTTTTGGTAACCCATAAGCTACCTGAAGTATTTCTCAAATTTGTTAAACAGTTTAGAAACAAGACACGAGCAGTTAAAAGAATAAAAGACAGTTGATGATATTAGAGATATGACATAGATGTGAAAATATCAGAGAAGGGGAGGAAGTCAGTAAGATGAGAGTGAGTTGGAAGAGTGTTATAGATTACTATTTGTGAGACCAAAGGAATAACAATAGTTGCGTAAAAACTTAAGATACATTTGAACAAATTCCATGAATATTTACTGTTTTGGGAGTATTTTTATGACTTTTTCTGTGCATGAGATAGTAAGATTAAGGAAAATATTCTTCGTTGAAGCTTATCAACTGACCAGTGAATGCACAAAGGTTCTCTCAAACAGGAGAGCAAGCTCGATAATGATTATTATTATCATTTTGTGGTACTGCGGATCAAACTCATGACCTAGTACTTGCCAGACAGGCGCTTATGCCACTCATCTAAATCTCCAGCTAAGTTAGAATCTTTGATTCCTGCCTAACTGCTCTGTGTGTATATATAGATATATCCCCCCCCTCAGGAAACACCATGGAAAATGCATACACTTAAATTGATATTTGAGAGTAGTATTTAGATTCTGGAGTGATAAATTATTATGTGAGTCATCAGATTAAATCTACCATCCTAGGGATGAAGCTCTCAAAATAATGAATAAAAAGAAGCTGAAATCTTGAAGAACACATATTTGGAGAAAGCAGAGAAAAGTAGTGAAGTTTAATCCAAATGATTTGCATGTTTCAAATAAGTTAGAGATCAAAGAAGAGGAAAATTTAACACAGCAAAATTAATATAGAAACCTTAATATAATAGGCTTATGGAAGCCCTTTTTTTGTGACGAGTTAACCCTTGCAGACCTGTGAGATGTTTTCATTTTACCGTGGAAGAAGAGAGCAAGTGTGAAGTCATCTGGACTGATCTGCAAAGTGGAGCCAGGGAAGACCTGCCTGAGTGATAGTGGTATTTATCTGAATCCAAAGTTGCTGTTTGTTGGAAATGTAAAAGAAATTTGTATTATCTTATAAAAAATATTATAACATATTTTAACTATATATTTTAACTATAACAATTTGGTTGAATCAGGGTCTTGCTGTGTAGCCCGGGTTGACCTTGAGCTCAAAGTAAAACTCCTGCCTCAGTCTTCCAAGTGCTGGGATTTCAGGCATGTATCACCATACCTTGCTAAAACCTTGGAACTATTAACAGAAATAACCCATATCATTTTTCCTTTTTTCTAAATAAACACCGGGTCCTATTAAAAGAAAATTTTAGATCTATAATTCAATATGAACTCTTTCCTAGTTGATATATGAAGGTGGTAAATGTAAGCTGATAAAATTAACAAGTTAAGCAAATTTACTGTAGATTTTTTCCTATATCCAAAAAGTCATTCTTTCATTGTTACTCTTTTTATTTCATTTACAGTTTTTGGATTGACACTGACCAAAGTTCAACAAAATGAACAGTCCATAGGCAATATCACATTATGATCTTCATATATTACACAAAGAAGACTGAAATATTCTTGTCATTCAATTTGAGATACAAAAAAGTCATTTTTAGAGCAAAATAGTTTGTAATTTATATGTCAGTTATCAAACAGGTACATAAAGTTTAAAAACAGCTGGTGTTTCAAAAGACATCTGTGTTATAGCCAGAGTAGGCATTAAGCATTTAAACAATGCTATAAAATACAAACTAGGCTTTTAAAAGATAAAAGGTTGTCTTATCAATTGCTATGATAAAATGTCTCAGAGAGCAATAGCTAAAAGAAAGCTTTTTAATGCATTTCAGATATGACTTTACAAATGTGGCTATAATTTAATAGCTTTGAGAGAGTCAATAGAATATATATATTATACTATTATATAAATATAATGCTAAAAAATAAGATGGAATTACTTAGCAGTGTGTTTACAAATATCAGTGACAAAGGCTAATTATCAGATAATTCATATGACCACAAATTTAATGTTTGATTAATTACTGTTCTGGAACTCCTTTTTGAAACGAACCACCTAGGTAATTGATTTTGCATTTAGAGTTTAGAATTTGACAAAACACTAACTGAGAAATCAAAACTATTTAAGTAGTTGATGAAACATTGTGCAGAACTACTTCTATTTTGTTAGAAGTTAAGAATCTACAGTTATTATATAAAGAGTGGTAGAGCACATGTGTACGCCTTAAGACAAATTCACTTTTCCTGCCTCTAGCTGACTCCACCTACAGTATTGTTCTTAGTGAGTAATGAAGGCATTCTCCTTATCATCTTTATCTTTTACTAATCTACTGATACTTTTTAAAACGTCACTGCACTTCCACGCCTACTAGTTCACACTAGATCTTCTTTACCTTATATCTAGTTGACTAAAAAACTATTTCAGATGGGCTCCCTGCTCCTTTATTTGTCCTTCGAACTAGTTTTATGCTGTAGAGAGACTGATCTTTAGATGTTAGTTATAGTTACTTTTATTGTCATAGAATAAAGTAGAAAACACTTTAGCCTGGCATGCAAAATCACAACATAGCGTTAGTTCATTTATTTTACACTAGGCTCACATTTAATGTTGTAGATATTCTGAGCTTTTAGTTTCTTTCTGTAGATCATTATTTTTCTTCCACTTTGTGTTTAAATAAATATTACTTCACTTCCATTTTCTCTTCCAAGTGTTAGTTTCATGGTTGACTTTCAATAATTTCCCCTTCCCCTGCCCTTGCTACTTACAGTATACAGAAACCAGCATAGAAAATGGTGAATTTATCTAGTTAGATTCTATAAAAAAAATTCAAACCACCTGTACATAAAGGGGCTAGCTTTATAGAGAGTGAATTATTATGAAATTCTTTATAAGAATTTATTTTTAAGACTTCAGACATTTCTTAGTATACCTTTAGAAAAAAGTACAGTAAAGCATTACTGGATACCAAGCATATGCTACCAAGTAACAATTATAAAGATTAGCGCAATAATGTATTTCTATGTCATGGGCTTTTGTTTCTTGTGACTACAAAGAAAGATAATTTTACAAAAAATATTATTTTCTCTTCATAACATGTTTTAAACGCACACAATAAAGTCTTGTACCCACCAGAGACTTGTAGAAAATGGAGACTATCAAGTGAGCCTGGAACTCAAGGAATAAAAAGCTTCTTTTACCTCTTAGAAGTTACTAGAGAAAAATCCATGCTGAAGAAGATATGGAGTGTACTTCTCTGCCAGCCTGAGAAGCTCCTGCTGACTCTGTGACCCTTATGCCTTTAACTCAGAATATACTTTAACCCAGCTTCTTTTGATCATACCCTCTAAACTCTAATTAATCTTTATGCTAGCTATCTGCTCTAAAACTTGTCTTACTTTACCACAACCTAACTTCAGTTATAGTTACTGCCTCTGCTTATCTCATAATATGCCCATGGCCAGCTATTGATTCTCCAAACTATGATCTCAATAATAAATCATTTATAATTCCGTATTTTATGAGCCTTTATTCTGAGCTGGAGAAAGAAAGTAGAACAACTTGGATGACAACTTTACATAATTTAATTAACAACATTTAATTGCAAAATACCTTTCTATCCTTTCCTGCCCAATGTCGTGAAACAAATGTCACTCTATTGTTTCACACTTGAAGGCACTCAAACCCAGCAGCCTCCTGAAATTTCCCTAGGACCCTATACTAGGTTTATAGGTGAAGTTCACATCTATATGAAATTTCCACCATAGTGTTTTGCTTTTAGTGACAAATACTGGAAAACAAATATTAGAATAAAAATTCAGATGTAGAGTTTGGAAGATAGGAAAGCATGTGGAAATTATTATTTGCTGTTCTGCATAATTAGCAATGCTATTATAAGCACCATCATTTTTGAATTAATGTAAATAAACATATCAGTGCTCAAACGTACTTCTAAGATAGCTAGTAAGGTTTGGTGGTTTGTTCTGTTTTGTTTTGTTTTGCCTTACTAAATTGATTGCCTGATTTGTTTTATCTATATTCTAGAAATTTTTAATTACACTTGCCTATAATCTCTGGTAACTATTCATTTTGCCTATTAAGATTGTCGGGGAAAACAAGCCCTTCATTGTCCTTGGAATCCAGCTTGGTGTTGACACAGTCAGTCAGCTTCTAATAGAAAGTCCAGAACCCACATTCTCAACTACTGTGCTATTCTGTGCAGCCTCAGTTTCTTGCTCAGAATCCCACTGTATGCTAGAACATAGTTCAGTTCAATACTAAACTGAAATCGAGCACAACTGAATTGAAAGTTCAAAAATATTTCTTGAATACATTATATTGAAATTATTAAAAGCTGATAATCTACTTTCTTATCCTCTGCTATAGCTTGTATCTAAATGTCCCTCCAAAGCCTCATGAAGATATGGGGGTCCTTTCAGAAGTGGGTAGATCTAAAGTGTGTGGTACTGATATTAGGGTATGTGACTAGTAAATCAGTCCACTGTTGATTTGGCATAGTTCTGGTTAGGATTAAGGGTATGAGTGTCACACTGGGGCAGGTAGACTGCATAAAATATAAGGGATAGAAAGAGGGCTAATGTGCTCTTGACTGCCTGTGTTCCATGGACTAGTTCCTTTTTCCATGATGCCCTCTGCCATACCACCCTGCTTTAGAGCTATGCAACTATGGACTGAAACCATTGAGCCAAGTGAACCTTTCCCCTTTTGATGTTGGTCTCAGCAATGAGAAAAGTAACTAAGGTAGACATCCTCCTACCATCTGCTATTACCAAACTGTTTACTTAGACGCCTAGCTGCAGAGAAACAGAGATCTGACCTTCAGTGGATCATTGTGCACTGGTTGGGAACTATTTTCATCATAACTACTTAGGAGATTAGAGTACTGTTAACCAGTGGATAGAAAGAAGGACAGTGGTAAACATCTTATCCTATGTAGGACACTACCCAAAACAAAAATTTCTCAACTTAAAAAATAAGTCAATATTGCAAAGATTAAGGAAATCATGAGTCCTAGACTACTTGGCACATTTTATATAAGCATGAATACTAGCAGTGAATAGTGCTTTTTTTTTTTTTTTTTTTGGCAAATTACAGTGGTCTGGTTGATTTTATTATGTCAATATTAAAAAAATACTCCATCTCATGCTTACTAGTACTTTAATCAGAAGTTAAGATTAGTGTTATTTTTTCTTTTGAAATCTAAATATGTTAGAGATAGCAATGACTAACGCAGTATCTGTCAAATTTCCAACCAAAAATTAATTTTCAATGCTTTTACTATGCTGTTTATGTTCTTTGTTGAAGTAAATATCCAAACTTCATTTATCAAAATTTGAAAAATAAATTATATAATACAGTGCTACATTGATCTGGGACCTTAATATCCAGTCCAGTTAGATGGAGTTTTCTGTCATCAAGAACAAGTCCCTGACTCCTGTAAAACTGAGATTTCCTTCTTCAAATACTTTGAGCACAATTGTTATTTAGTAAAATAAGCGTGGCTCCATTATTTCTTAATGTCTTTCTTAACAAGTATAAGATTAGAGTACATCTCAGAAACTCCCAGTGGGCAGCACTTAAGAAGTGAGTAATACTTCTGTCTGCCTAAGTTGAGTAATCCCAAATGTAAGTAATTTACAGGAAAGCATCAGAGACTTTTGCAATAGACATATTGTAATATGTCACTGGAAATCAGCATCGCCCCACATGTTTGATCAACAGCCAGATGGAAGCTTTTATCACATTTATTTAATCTGGAATACACATGGTAATTACACTGGACCTTTGATTCAAGGCCTTATTAGTGTCTCAGGAGAAGTCAGGAAATGAGTTTGTCAGTTGCAAACTGATTCAGTAATGACCCTCTGGGTAGAATTTACATCTATCACTGCCTAGACTAGAGAATTGCTGCAAATCTCATTGTACCTCAAAGAAGGAGGTAAAGCAAAAGCTGTGTTAAGTTGTGTGAGAAGAGAAAGAGGGTTCTGATCAGTCAAAAGTATTGCTTATTCTATTATTTATTTATAGTATTTAAAAAGGGCTTGCTCCTATGAGAGAGTAAGTTACTTTTCTCTTGTTGCTGGGACAAAACCACCTGACAGCAAAAATGAAGGAAGAAAAGGTTTATTTAGCTCATGGTTTGTGGAGGTTTCACATCATCAGCTGGCTCCCAGGCAGGGTGGCATGGTTCTGGGGCAACACTTCAAGGCAATAGCAGGCAAAAGCAGCCATAGCAAAAAGGAGGAAAACAAGCCTTGTCTCCTCCCTGATAGTGTACACAGGCTACCCTATAGCACTCACAAAATCTCTGCACCTTCTTTTTGCACAGGATGAGGATATTTACAAAGTAAGAACCCTGAAAACCTAGTGGGTCTCTCAATAAAACTTCTAAACTTCTCAAGCTGACACAATGTATCAATCATAACAAAGTAGAAAGGAAATTATAGGGCCAATGTCTCACAAAATAAAATTTAAAAAAAGTCTACCAAAGCTTACTGAAACAAAATATTCCCACATTGCTGGTCTCATACGTGGGACCCTGGGTATCTATCTACTTAAATTTAGTGGCAGTTAATATATGCATATTCCCTGGATTGGTGATGGAAAGAAGATACTAACAAGGACAAGTCTTCAGAATTTTTTAGTTAAGAAAATGATGGGTAGCAAAGTTTATTTAATGTTGGCTGGTTAAATCTTGACTCCTCAGCTACAATATTTTTGAATGATTCTATTCATAGCACTAAATATAAATGAAAATAGAGCTGAACAATATTGATATATATAAAATCACTGCAAGAATAAACCTGTTAAACATAGATGGAGATCTCTCCGGGAGAATAGTGATAATAAAGAGTTTCAACCTAATGTTACAGATAGTCATATTTGATGATTTGTATTATAATTATATTATTTTATTTTAGAAATTTAAAAAAGGGAAATATCTAATATATTATAAAGTATAATACATAATAATATGTGTCCGGAAAATATACTTCTGAAGGTGTCTACAGAAATAAAACATTTTTATACTATTTGATGATTTTCAATTAAGGCTTTTTCTAAAAAATACAAAAATAATAGGCATTTATTTAGATATAGTGACATAAATAATTAAAAGTACTAAAATTATATATACTTTCTAAAATGACATATTATTTCTTGATCAAAACACTATTACTGGCTATTAATACTGTTCTAATAAATATACATAGAATTTTATTCTATTAATCTGAAAGAAAAATACTGTTAAAGTCTATTAAAATAAAAATTCTAATTGCAAAGCACAAAACCATCCTATCAGTAATGTGTCTCTTTTATTATGAAGCCAATATAATACTTACTACAGCTACTGTGAAAGGTGGTTATCTCTCGCATCTCAAGGGGGTAAGTTGGTAAGTTTGGTAGCTGCTCTATTTTCATTGGTACAGTACTCTTCTCTCAAAGGACACTTAGGAAAGATGTTGAAAAGTATAAACTATAAAGCAAGGGTTTTTATGAATATTGAACATCGATTCTATGCCAGGCACCCTTCTAAGAATATTGTATGTCATACTTAAGGCCAAGTTGATTTTCACAAATGTGTAAGAGAGATGATCTCAAAAAGAAAGTTTTCCATAAAAGATAAGCCATGATTTAATGAGGTTACATATCTTGTTCAGGATCACAATATGTATAAATGGTTGAGTCTAATTTGAGCCTTTCTGACAATGAAATATATCTGAGATTATTATTCATGCATAATCAGTGTTCCATTTTTATGGCAAGTCTTTTTCAAAAAGAAAATTTAAATAGTTTTTGCTAAATATCTTTTTAACACTTACTTTTTCTGTTTTATGGTTAGAATAACAAAAACATAACAGAGATGATAATCTCTTACATATGTATAGTTAAAGTAACAGTTATGAATAGTGAACGAACAATTATGATTAGGGAGCAATTATATAGGGAACAAAATCAAGAAGCAAATACTGCCCTTTATGGTGCTAAGTGAGCTATTGTCTTACAATGTGACCTTCAAAAGATTGTTGAGTTTTATGTTATTTTCTTGATGTATTACATTACAAGATGACATGAACTCCAGTTGATGATAGATTCTAGGAAATAAGTTAGAAAAATGATTTTATGGGGAGACAAGGAAAAGTGGAAGAAATAAATACTAAACTTCTATAGAAATAGAAGTAAACAATCATGCTAAACTTACAAGAATGACTGTGCATTTACTAGATGTTCAGTCATAATTGGATTGAGATTTTAGATTATACATTTAATAATATCTATGAATCACATAGTATTTTCCTCCAAGCTGCATTTGTATTGCTTAAATAGAAGAAAAATAAAAACCATTATCATTACAATTTTAGAACTTTTTTAGGGATTAGAAATCACTTTGAAAAGATTTTTAGAATGCTACTTTTAGGATCATGTGACTGCTTAGAATATAAAATATTACAATTCTATAGAATATAAAATATTGCAATTATAATTCTATAGAATATAGAATATTACAATTATAATAGTTGCCATTTATTTTATTTAGCTTATTTTATTCACATCATGAGTGCATTTGACAACTGTCAGTTATACCTTTTAATCTCTGAGCTTGGCCTATGAAGTGCTGTGTAAAGTCAGTAGTTCCCTGTTGTGCGTAAACAAATTTAGGACCTGTGTCTTCTAGGGGTGATGTAGCACAAAACCTTACATGTCATTCTTCACATTAAACTGTAAGAACAGAAATGTTTCATAGATATTTCTGCCACTCATTAATATTTAAGAAAATTTACTCTGAAAAGTTTGATGTAGGTTCGTTTGGTTATGTTTTGCATATTATTACTTAATTTGAAAAAAAAAAAACTAAACCATTAATTCATGAAGCATGCAAATTTCCTGTTAGCTAGCACAGAAAGCTTTATCATAATTTAAGATATGTATATGTTTTACAAACTTCTGTTTTGGGAACAACTGAGTTCATTACATACTCAAAAAAGTACACTAATTACTGTCAATATAATTAGATTTAATAATCTAATTATTAAATTCTTGATGGTTAAAACATGGCAGCTTTTAACAGTTACAGAAATGGAAACAGGTTTCCAACACTTAACTATGCTTAAATTTCATATTATAGAAATGCACTAAATTTGATAAGGACTTCTAAAATGTTTCCATAGTTGAGCAAATAAATCTGTTTGAAACATCTAAGAACATATGAAATTCTTGTATTGCTTACTGTGATATTATTGAATTATTCCTTTTTCCAGTACTATAACAAAACAAAGGTTTATTTTGACTGTTGATTCTGGAGATGCATGTCTTCACACCTATCTTGTGATGGCCACCTTTTTCACAAAATCCCAAGGTGGCCCTGAATATCACAAGACAAGTAGGAGGGAGCATGCATGCAATTTTGTGCAGCTGGACTGTCTCCATTTTCTCATAAAACCACTAGACTTCATTCACTGGGAGTCTAGCTTATTTACTCTCAAAAAGCTAATCAACTTCCAAAGACACTATCTCTACATATTACAGTTATATTAAATTTCCTTCGACTTACTACTGTTAATGTAAAACATTTGGGATAGAGCTATGGTATTAGCTTAGGGGAATAAAACATTTAAAGCAGAGAAATGCTATTTTAGAAACATTAGTTCACTTTTTATTATAACAGATCAATTAAATCAAGGGGTTGAAATATTTGTCCATCAATATATGTACCATATTTTTGTATATTACCTTTTGTAGATAAATAGATTCCTTGTGAATCGATCAAGAATCCACCACTTACAACCTTACCATTTTGAAATATGTGGTTCTGGGTTATGTGGTAATGGGCAAAAATAGAGAATCTTCCAAATTTGTAATGTACAGTCTCAGAAGAGAACACACAAATAGCATAGAATCTCAAGACAAAAATCTCCAGAACCTGGGAAGATTCTTAACATCATTTGTGTTCAGGCATCTATGAGTCAAACCCAAGCAGTTACATTGTGCTGTATGGTGGCATACCCTATTGAGAACAACTGTGCTCTCACAAAAATACTTTTGTATCACTTTAATTCACTGCATTTGGTTCTGTCTTCAGTTTGAAAGTTGAACCAAACTTATAATGAAAAAACATTTATTATATACTAAAAATTTTAACAAATTTTGCATAAAAATAGCAGTCACGCAATAAGCTAATTTATAGATATGGTGAGTTCATACTCATTTAATAAATTCAATGAATTTTAAGTATAATGATGTTAATATATATATTAACTATTATTATTATATTTTATGGTACAAGTGATGAGTTAAGATTTTTCTATGTGTTACTTCATCTGATTCACATGGAAGTTTCATATGGTGCAATTTTTAATTCTATTTCAGTACATAGAAAGCAAGGAAAAGAAAAGTCAAATAACACTAATTTTATAGCTAATGTAAGGAAAACCACAAAAGATAACACGGGAGAGATAACTTTCTATCTGGATGTAATGTAGTTTAGCAACTATAACTTAAATGAAAAACAATTACATAGGATTCATTTCAGTTTAACATTTTAATACGTAAACATAAAATATTTCCCATTGCTGTAGAGTGACCATTCATACTATTTTTAAAAATTTTTGAACAAAGTCAGTATGACTTCTAAATATTACCAGAATAATCATCAGAAAACAATACAATGCAAGGTCCTTTACCTGTTTTCTCCCAGTAGCAAGTAGCCAAAGATACCAAATTATGTATGTTTTCTTCAATCACCTAGGTAGCTTTAAAAACATCCTTTTTTATTTCCTCTCTTTATAAATAGGCATGTTTTCTTCGTTTCTGGCACATTCTCCTTATTTTGTATGCCAGTGCTAAAGGAAGTGAACTACTTCATGAAGAACTCTTGGTCCTAATCGCTGCATAGCACTGCTGGTTAAGAATCCTCTGCAGAGTTTCGCAAATACTTTAAAACTGAGTAATTTTATCACTCGAAGCAGTAAAAAAGAAAAAAAAAAAAACAGAAAAAAAGGACTAGCCTTGTTTCACCAGAGAGAAAAATCAGTATAATGGAAAGAATTATGTTACATCTTACAATTTTCAAAAAAAATCATTTGTAGATAAATTTTCCAATTAAACATTTGTTTTCAAG
The DNA here is from genome assembly GCA_004027295.1 of Dolichotis patagonum. Taxonomy (NCBI): domain Eukaryota; kingdom Metazoa; phylum Chordata; class Mammalia; order Rodentia; family Caviidae; genus Dolichotis; species Dolichotis patagonum. The sequence continues at coordinate 64,927 of PVJX010008041.1, forward strand.
GACACAGTACACTGTATATTTTACTTGTGCCTTGTACTGTATATTGTTTATTGCCATTGTGGCTTACGTTTAAAATGTCCTCTGAAAGCCTCAGATATCCAAAGGAAGGTTTTCAGAAAGTGATTAGATCACTGGGACACCACACTCATCAGTGGATTAATCTATTTAGGAGTTCACAGCAGAATGAGCTTGCAGAAACTGGGGCCAGTTTAAAAGTGGGTCACTGAGGACACGACCTGAACATGTAACTTCTTGTCATAGTCCCTGCATTGTCTCCCTGCATGATAACTCTCATGGGGTGTGCAGCTCTCCTCTGAATATCCTTTCTGCATTGCCACCAATCAACCGTGGAATTAATCCTCTGAAAATTGTAAGGCAAACTAAACTTCTGTTCCTTTAATTGTGGGTGAGAGGTATTTTGTCCCAGAGATGAAATAGTGATTGATTTAAATACTAACAAATACAAGTACTTATTGTTACTTGTTATAAAATTAAGACACCTAAAAGTCTGAAAACAGAGTGAGCAGATTTTCGGAGAGGCCAGTCCATCAGGAGATGGGTTACAAAGGCCGATGCATGACATCAGTGGAAGATTTGTACTTCTGTACTTCTGTACTTCTGATATCATACTTGTTTGCGGTCACTTATAAATTGATTACATCTCTCATTTGCACAACCTTGAAACTCTACAACCAAGTAGAAAAAACAACACAAGAATCTAATGATTATTGTCAAAATCTTTATGGGGATGACTTCCATGCACTGTTACAAATAGGATCATGTGGGAGCATTGTACATTTTGCACCCTGAATATCCCACCAGCATCTTTCTGCTAAAGACTTGCTCCCCAACATGATGCTATTGGGAAGTGCTGAAATCTTTAGGAGGGCCTTGCTGGAGACTTTTAATCATTGAGGTTGTGTCCTAATAGTGGACTGTGGCATTCTAGTTTTGTTCTCTTCTTCTTGCTTCAATTCTTATGAGGTGAGGTATTTTTTTCCCATCAAGCACTTCCTGTTATTTCTATTTGCATATATCACAGTTCAAATCAATAGAACTGGCCAAACTTGGATGGACTGCATCTTACCTAAACAGGAGCTAAAATAAACATTTTCTATTTACAAATTAATTATGTTGGGTAATTTTTTAAAATGACAAAAAGCTGGCTAATGTAAGGTATTTGTTACTTACAAGTTTGATTTAGAAACAAGTTATGTTATATAAACGTTCTAAAAAGAAAGGCTAAAAATCTTAATTACTAGAATTTATTTTGATCTTTCACTGAATATCTGTTGTATGACATAGTCTTGATATTGAAATTATAGATTTGTAATTCCAATATCTATTATTTGTAGTTTTAATTAAGTGTAAATCACTGTATATTTTAATATTTTTAATTCCTCATAGATTGTCCTTAAGAAATTTTTCAGAAATAGTAATTGTGCATAAAGTTAGAAAATAATCATTTGTCCTCAGTGAAGGTCCTGATGTATTAATAAAGACTTTGTTAATGTCATATGTTGCCAAATGACAATTTTTTAAATAAATTATATATAATCATGTCTAACATTTAATCATAGTGATCTGCTTTCTGTAACATTATCAACTTTAAAGGGGAGAATAGGTCTTTAATTACATACAAAAAATATAAATTTCATATAAAGCCCAATTATTGTAAGTGTTAATTAAATAAAACCTGGGTCGACTCATTTTAACTTAGCACTAACTGCTAAAACACTGAGATAGAAATAGCTTCTTTATGATTTATTACTGTGAAAGGGCAAGTAAACTGGTGTGCAAAATCCAAATCTTGCCTGGAATTCAGCATAAGTACTTAATTTTATTAATTCCTTCACTCAATTTGCTTGGTTCTAAAAACTATAAAACTGCTGCTGATGCTGTATTACATGTGTGTGTTGTATACTTAATCTTCTCAAAAACGTGTATCTGTGAGAGAAGATAAAACTTAGGCAAATGAATTAATCCACAGGGAAATACTCCTGAGTTAAATAATTCCACAATAATTAATATAAGAAAACTGATCACTATTATTTGGAATTTGCAAACAGAGAGGGAAAGAAGAATATCTTAATGGATGGAGACATTCATTAGGTAGCACTACATAGTCATTTACCAAGGATGACCATTGAAATCTTCTTCAGTTATGTGACAATATAAAATCCTGCAGTGATGTGAACCATTTATTGTTCTCAAAATGAGAATCATCTGAGTCATAGTACAACACTGACTTTCTTAATTATTTTTTTATGTTTTTCACACATTATTTCAAACTAATTTCAGCAAGCTGTCCAATGATTTATCAATTTTCATATTGACAACAACTGTGAATTTTCCAAATCAATTCATTATGTACAATGAATAAAAAAAAAACAATTTCAACAGACCTGACACAGTTTAAATAAATACTCAACAGATTTCTTGTCATAAACTTCATTCATCAGAACTCCACTCTATATTTCCACCAACCTCATGTCATGAAAATTTTCCTCTTTGTGATTTTCTAATCTTTGAACTACTTAGACATTTAGAATGTCTCATGTTCACAATCTCAATTCTAGGGAAAGCAAAAAGTTCTAAATGAGTATTTTAGAAGTCTTTCACATGTCATAAAAGGAAACCTTATAAATTTTATATGGTAATTTGTACTTTTCCTCTTCTCTTCCCATATAACTAGTAAATGCTTCTTCTGTATTAGACATTCTTCTTCTAAACACTTTATGGCCATTTGCATTGTTAGCCCTTACAAATTTTGAAAAATAGGTATTTGCATTCTAAAAATTAAGAGGTTAAGAAACATGTCCAAAGATATAAAACAGACAAGTTTATGATATTTGCCCTAAACTTTTAAATCTTGGATTTTGGGAGCAATGTCTTTGATTTGAAAAATGTTACTTTTATGCCAACCAAAATTTGGCTTTGAAATGTGTTTAGCTTAATCCACAATAGCAACAAGTCTATTAATGTAAAAATAATCATGTAATCTTAAAATATATTTTTTTTAAATTGGTACCAGGGATTGAACTCATGACAGTGTGCTTGCAATGCAGGCGCTTATGCTGCTGAGCTAAATACCCAGCCCCTAAAATATCTTAAGTAAAACATCTTAATTTCAACCTTCACCATTTTATCATAAATTGAGAAACATATAAAATAATTTCTTCAAAGTGTATTTGTAAAGTAATTCTAATACTTGGCTAAAAAGTAATGTAATATTGATATTTTTGCTTACTCAAGATAAACTGTGGCACAAATTTGTTAAGATACAAAAAGTTTATTTGTTCTTATCAAAACTTCAACTTGGAAAGCATACAATTGAAGCAGACTGAATATATGTTCTAAAATCATATTGATTTCAAACAGGGTTTAAAGACAAAGCCACAAATGACGAGACGATTCTATCAGTTGTTTGTCATGAATTTATATTGTTGCAGACAAGGTAAAAAAATTGGTTTGTAAACAAATTTTTGGAGTAATTTGAAAATTATGAATAAATTATTTCTCTTTTAGAAAGGGAGGAGTGAAAGACAAGAACAGAAATTCTTGAAATAGGAAGGAAATTAAGAGCAAGGGTACTTTCATCACAGTCCATAGGATTGGGATATTCTACTTTACTGACATTCATGACTCTCAACACATAAACAGCATTATCCCAGCCCAGTGAGATTTCTATACAATGGTGAAAGTGACTAATATCTAGATAGGGACAAAAATTCTCCTAAGTAGACATTACTAAAGCCTAGACGCTTGTGTATTCATAATCAAATATTTTAATGGTACCTCAATATGCTTTCTATAGTCATTATAATTTCGTACACAATTTTGATATGCTGTGATCTTAGAAATAGAGATGCTGTATATTAGAACTTATTTAAAAGAAAAATAACACAGACTTGATAGTGCCAGCAATGTTTTTAGAGATAAGAATATATAATTTATGATTTCTCCACATTAATAGTTTAATAAAATTGTACTTTATTGTTGCTTTCTACTCTTCTAAATACAAAGAATTGTCCTATTTATTGATAGTTAACAAAATTTTACTTTTGGAGTACTTTATTAAGAGTCAAAATCCCTGAGATACACTAAAGTCAGTAAGCTCAGAATGATTTTTTTTTTATGGCGCTGTGTCAGGTAAAGAGAATTTTACTAATGCAGTGGCAAATGTACTGAATTTAGTCACCCCAGTGTTCACACTCTAGCCCCAGAAAAACACGGGCTAACACTTGAGAAGAAAGTGATCATAAGATGCATAATTTATTTCCTGAATAATAACGCAAATGTCAATATCTGTAAAGAAATATCAGAAGGATGTATTTAACATTTTGTTAATATGGCTGTAGGAGAAAGATGAGACAATTTGTTTTTAAGAGAGTTCCAGTAGCTTTTGGCCATGCAAATTATGTATTATTCCTGCGTTTTTCAGATAATACTCACCTGATCCTCAATTACTTGTTTTAGCTGCTAAGAATATAAATTAAAGAGATACTTTTATTTTTCAGTGAGAGAGTAAAATAAAAAGCATAGCCAACAAGGTACATACAGCCAATGTCACCCTTTTGAAAAACATATATAGTGGCAGATGTGTAAAGTAACGTAACTCTATATCCAAATATTCTTTAAAATCTTAAAAATACTGAGACTATATTTGATTTATTTTGTTGATGAGATGAAAACTAACTGTTGAAATATTTCCTTCATGGAATTTAAGAATGAGTAGTGCCAAAAAAATATAAGTGGCACAAAAATCTGAAAGGATCTATAATTTTATCTAAAGCCAACAGAAAATATACATTCAATGACGAACTGGATAAATCTAAATAGGACTATAGTTAATTTTAAAATATCAGATTGTTTTAATGTTCAAAACAAAAGATGACTTAATTATACCTGAGGAGCTGAGCTTAGTTGTATATTGTTGATCTAGCATGTACACAGCTATAGGATATTTTTTTTTTTATTTTAGAGACAGTATCTCACTCTGTCTTTCAGGCTGGCCTTGGACTCACTTGAGATTTCAATGACCCTCATACCTCAGCTTCCCAGATGCTGGGATTACAGGAGTAAGCCATCAAGGCAGCTTGCCATAGGGTTCTTTCTCAACAGTCAAACAATATTTTAAAGATGTATTATCTGAGAATGTATTTTAGAGTGAAGCATACAGGCAGGATAAAGAAGAAAATAAAAGAATTAATGGAATTTCTTCCCACACTTATCTCCTTGTCAAAATTCTTTCTCCATATCGTCTACCAAATATAACAGATCTTCAATCCGCATTTCAGTTACATAGAATTTTTATGAAGCT
>PVJX010008042.1:0-67648 GCA_004027295.1 Dolichotis patagonum
ACTAGAGATTATAGCCAATCTTCTCTGCCTCATTTCTGCTATTCTATTTTTCTACCATTGATAGTCTATTTTCTCTTCCACTCCACTATCTGCCCTGTTCACTGAGGCCTCTCTGCCACTGTTCCTGAAATGCTCGTATTCTTGTTCTCTCCCTAGAATGTCCTTCAGTATTTTTTGTAGGGTTGGATTGGTGGTCACAAATTCTCCTAGTTCCTCTTTGTCATGGAAGCATCTCGTTTCTCAATTAATTTCTAGAGAGAGTTTTGCAGGATACATCAATCTGGGCTGGAGATTGTTCTCCTTCAGCGCTTGAATTACTTCACTCCAAGCTCTTCTTGACCTGATGGTCTGTGTCAAGAAATATGCCGTGATTTTGATGGGTTTTCCTTTATAGGTGATTTGCTGTTTCTTTTCTCTGATGGCTTTTAATATTCTGTTCTTATATTGAATTTCTGGGATCTTGATTAGTATGTGTCTGGGTGTAACTCTGTTTTGGTTGAAGGTGGCTGGAGCTCTGTATGCTTCATACATCTGCATATCATTTCTTTTTTCTATACTTGGGAAATTTTCCTAATAATTTCTGTGAATAGCCTTTGTAATTCCTGTTTTGATTCCTGCTTCTTCATTCACATAGTTTATTCTTAAGTTATAGATCCTCTTGTCGTCTTCCAGTCTTTGTAACTTTACTGCCTGCTCCCTTGTTATTTTAAAGAGATCTTCCCTTTCATGACCACACATTGCAAGCCTGTGTTAAATTTTTGATAGTCTATCTTTGGTTTCTTTCAAGCAGTTTTGCCAGCTTTCTATGGAGTCTTTAGATTCCTGGTCATCTCTTTGAATCTGCTTCATGAATTCTAGTTTTTTTTTGTATTCTTCATTAAACATTTCTCTCCTTTTGTGTTCCTCCATTCTTCTGTCTGTGTCTTCTTAAGAGGTGCCCAGTCTTTTATTAATCTACTTATCTCTTGTTTAATTTGAATTAATATTTCAGTTTTGGTCCCGCTTACGAGGTCCTGAAGATATCTCTTTATATCCGCTAACGCTGTGTTTGATGTTGCATTTTTGCTGCCCTCAATCTCTTTTGTATTTGCCTCTCCTGGATCAATGTTCTCAGGGTTGGGGGCTGGGGGTTTTTTATTTCTCCCTTTTGTCATGTTTTTGGTTCCTTCCATGCAAGTGTACAGTGTAATTCCCAGACCCTTTTCTTGTTGGTGCCCTCTAGAGGGCACAGGCTAGGAGCTTTAGCCCTCTTCAATAGGTTATCAGAGATTAGAGTTCACCCACGGGCAGTGTGCACTGGCTCCTCCCCTCCGGGCCAGTCAACCTTTGCAGGCCTTCACTGCGTCAGTGTGCACTGATCTCAGGGAATTAATTTGTGGTAACTTACTGGGTCCCCGCCAGGGGCGTGGCCTAGTCCAAGCAGATTCCACCAATCTGCTCCGTGAGGGGAGCAACCAACTGAAGCCACTTCCTTATGGAGTTAGGGCTCTGCTGCCCAAATCCAATATGTCGTCCAGTCGGTTTCCCCTTTCCTGTGGGTCTTATTCCCATCACTCACCACGTGTTGATGCTGGTCCCTGAGAACTGCTGGGCTCCCTAACCTCCGACTTTAGCGCGGCTGCAGTGCGAATTCACAGTGCCTCCGGGTGGGTCGCAGGCAGGGCCAGTCCAGGCTGCTCAGCTCTGCACTCCAGCGGCTCAAGCCAGTCGCTTCGGCACGGATCGCTTGTTCAGGTTGGGCAGGAATTCAGGCGGCTCGAAGAGGGCGCCGTGCTCGCTCATCTTGGCTTCACTAATAGTAGCCCCAGGACCTCATATTCGAGCAGTTTTTTGCACTTTATTTTCTTCGTGGGTTGTAGGAGTCCCTCTCTCTCTGTTTGGGTCTCTCCAGGGTGTTTTATTCTGGCATTTGAGCTGTCTCTCTCAAAGAGGGTCCCTCTCCTGCTACCTACCGGTCCGCCATCTTTTTTTCCCAATTGGCAGTGGTATTCTTGTCTCCTAGCCCATGTGCTGTTGGCTCATGGGAAAGGAGAATTAGCTTCTTATTTTTGCTCCCAGGCCCAGCACTGCTTCTGCCAACTTACAAGAAGGGTGAAATGGCTTGTTTTTCCTCCCAGGCCCCACATAGCTTGCACTAGCTCTTGGGAAGTGCATATAGCTTCTTGTTTCTCCTCCCAGGTTCAGCATGGCTTCCCAAATTTTTTTAAAAATTTGAATTATACTTATTTATTTTGAAAGTATAGTTACAAACAGGAGTTTAAAACAAAATTCTTTACTAAACTATTGTGAAAATACTTTGACATTCTGGTGTCCTAATTATTTTCTCTTAGGGTCTCAGAGATGTTCTATTCATTGACACTGACACAAAACACAATGAAGTCACAAACTCAGACGGTTATTCACAGTCTCTAGCAGTTTTTTCAGACGTATTAACTCAAATGAGTACTCACCATAAACTTGGTTTCACCCTTTGAAAGAGTATCTGTAATAAAATGGACCTTTTGTAACTGCTCCACAACACGATGTAACAGCTTTGGCTGTAGAATCATAATCAGGGAATAAGAACAAGAGCCATTACCTTGCTATGATAACAACAACAACAACAAAAAAAATACACAGAACAAAAAACCTTCTTTTTGGGGGTTGTTGGGGATTGAAATTAGGGCCTCATGTTCTACCAGAGTTCTAGCCCTAAAACTATTTCTAACACTAGTTTTCAGATTTTCTACAGAGAAATCTCTATGGTTTCATTTTTTTGGCTGTTGGTTTCTTTTTCATGCTAGGTATTGAACTGGTTACTTCACACATCACAGCTCTGCTCTGAGCTATACCCTTAGAACTCTTTGTTCTTGTTAATATTCTTAGTAAGTACTTTCCCCTATAAAAGAAAATTCATCTTGTCATATGAAATGTATTTTTAGAAGCCAGTTTTTAGCAATCTCATGATGCCCTAGAAGAAACATAATTTGTATATATATGTCATTAAAGAGTTAGCTGCTTCACTGTTAATGGCTTATATATTCCAAAATCAATTATATTTTTGCCTTCATGAGTTTTCTGATAAAAATAAAGTTTGGGGCGGGGGAATAGTTTCTCAATAAGTATTTAACAGAAAAATATTTCCTTAGTAAAAATCTAATACTATACTTAATATTTCTGAAATAGATATTGGTAGATCGTACAAAATCATGAGAATATTTAATTAAATTTCATGTCTCTCAAATGTTAGACTATCCTCTCAGTTCCCCCAAGAAAAATCATGTGTATCCTTTCCAGAACTCAGAACACTTTCATTGCATTTTCAGAATGATTAAAATAAACTTTACTGTGAAAATGGCCAACTATCATTTAGAAAATGGTATTTGCTGCTGCACTGAAACTAATCACAATCGGTTACAAACTCTAAGGTACCTGCTTGTTTGATTCGGAAGTGAAGTTTGGATGGGTCAGAAGAACATCCATGTCACCACTGGATTCTGCACCTATGACACCAAAAAATATACATGGAGCACTCTGTGAATTCATCAAGTAGGCCTACACTGAACTAAATGAAGAATGCACAGAAAAGAGTCTTACTTCTTATAGCCTAACTTTCTACTTTGCTGGGCTTCATATTCACCATTACTCTACAAATTTCAATTTTCTCTGCAATTATGAAGCCATATTGATACAGACAGCAGAAATAGGACAATAATAGTAATTAGCATTATACATAAATTGCATACAATTTATTATTCTAATGTGTTATAAATGTACATAATCATTCAATAATAAAAGCAATATTTGGAAACAGCTTTAAAATACATGTACTGTGGTGACTGGTCTAAGACCAGCTCCCTTTCTGCCAATGACCTGGAGCTATGGCAACTGGCAGGAAGCCGGTCAGACATTGGCTCCTGTTCCCACCATGATGGGACTCAGAGACCAGAGACCAGCACTTGGAAAGTCAGTGATATAAAAGGACCCAGGCTAGAGTGCACCTGATAGACAGGTGGGACTGGAAGCACAGAAAAGTCCTAAGCAACAGTAACAATACAAGCCAGCAGATGGTAAGTTAGGTGAACCAGCTTTGTGTTTGTGGACAAAGACCTGTGGAACAGAAGCAGGCTTTCCTTTCTTTCTTTTCTTTCTTTCTTTCTTTCTTTCTTTCTTTCCTTCCTTCCTTCCTTCCTTCCTTTTCTTTCTTTTCTTTCTTTCTCTTTCTTTCTTTCCTTTCTTCTTTCTTTCTTTCTTTCTTTTCTTTCTTTCTTCTTTCTTTCTTTCTTTTTGGTACCGGGAATCAAACCTTGTGCATGAGGCTAAGATAAATTCCTAGCCCCTTCTCTTTGTTTTTTAAACAGCTGGGGAGAACTCCAGTCACAGAAAACTAATCTCATTCTCCAAATCCAGAGACAAAGATCAGACCAAAACCCAGCACAAATTCACCTGCAATCTTGGCTAGTGTGCACATTCTAGCATCAAACTTGAACCTGCCGTGGAACTGTAGACATTAAAGAAATCTCACTATTTTTATTTTTCTCTAATGGGTTTTCCTCTTGGTGGTCTGCTGGGTTAGTGTGTTTGTTTTGCAGTTTATTTTTATTGTAGTTTGGTTGATGTTGTTGTTTTTTGTTTGTATGTTTTCTCTTTTTTTCTCTGTTGTTTTGCCATTTTTTTCAATGTTTTCTTTTCCCTTTGTATGTGATTATTTTTGTTTCCTGTTTTTTTCTTTTCCTTCTCTTTTCTACCTTCTTGCTGTTCTTGTTCACGATTTAGGTCTCTAAACTTTCCCTTTGTATTATTCCACTTGTCCTCACTCTGTTTCATCAACTGTCTCACTTGGTTTTATGTGGGTAAACACTGTCTCTTCCTTTTCCGGTTTACTTCAATACTCCTATGTTTTCTCTTCTGATCCCTGCCTCTCATATCCTACAGTTACCCAAAACTTGGATGATCATCCTTTGTCCACCAGATTTCTTCCTACTGTATTTAACCCCATCCACCTGTCCATCCTACTCCCTATCCCTCTTAACCACTCTCCCAACACACACACACAGAACAGGGTAAAATCACTCTACTAAGTGGACAAACATTGCATACAAGTTCCTGGTGTAAGTCGGATTATATTACATAACTATAGAACTTGTTCCTATGATCAAAGATGTCAGGCTAATAGCTATCACCGTTTCAGTAGCCAGGCTGTGCTTGAGTTTATTGTTACTGGTAACTGTACTACTTTAACCAGGATGCCATATGTATTATGATCAGTTTTTTCTCCCCTGTATGACAGCACTGAGATTGCAAGGAGCCATATCCATCACCACAGTCCAGTGCCAAACGAATAGGCCCTGAGCCAAAGAGATAGCAGCTCTACATTCTTAATAAACTGGGAAGGTAGGACCTTGGGATAGACAGGAAGAACAAGAACACCTATATCTAGAAGACATCCTTGAGGAACAGACAATGCCTAGGAAAGCCTTGATACCAGGGATAAAGCTATCTAACATAAGGAGTCTACAGGCATCAAGATAGAAAACAAAATAGAATTTAAAAAATAGAAAATGACAATAAGAAGAAACAAAATGCAACCCCAAATGCCCGACCTCCTCAGGACAGGTTCAGAGTTCAAAAGGGACAGAGGAAATCAGAAGCCAACCACTGGAACTCTCTCAAAGGAAAACAGCAGAAGTGAAAAGACGAATGGAAGAGGCTATAGTAAAATAATATCTAAAGCAATGACAATCAAAATGAAAAAACTAAAGCAGATACAGATAAAAGAAAGATTGACTGGAGTCAGTGAGAAAGCTGGAGACAGCACTAATGCCATTAAAAACCTCCTCACAAAAATAATGGAAGGGGGCTGGGGATTTAGCTCAGTGGCTTAAGCGCCTGCCTGGCAAGCATGATGTCATGAGTTCGATCCCCAGTACCAAAAAAAAACCAAAAACAAACAAACAAACAAAAAAATAATGGAAGAAAGCTTCCCAAATATGAACAATTTAACATACAAATAAATGAAGCATATAAAAGTCCAAATAGCCATGACCAAAAGAAACCTATACCAAGGCATATAATAATCAAGATTCCAGAAATTCAACACAATAACAAAATATTAAAAACAGAGAAAACAAACAGACCAACTGTAAAGAAAAGCCCCTCAAAATTACAGCACATTTCTCAACTCAAACCCTCAAATCAAGGAGAGACTGGACTGAGGTATTTCAAGCCCTAAAAGCAAACAATCTTCAATCCAGATTGATGCAACCTGCAAAACTATCTTTCAGATTCAACAGAGAAATAAGATAATTCCATGACAAAGAACTGAAGAAATTCAAGACCACCAAACCAGCATTACAGAATACTCTAAAGGATATATTAGAAAGAGATAATGAGGACCACACACTCATGAACACCAATAGAAACTGCCAAGAAGGGCAAGCAATTAAATAGAAGAGAAAGACAGGGAACAACAGGAAAATAACATGAAAAAGATAAGCCAATATACATTATAACCATCAACTCAGCAAACAAAAGAAACAGACTGGCAGAATGAATCAAGAAACAAGATCCATCAATATACTGCATTCAAGAAACACATTTAACCCCAAAACAAATTCACAGACTAAAAGTCAAAGAATGGAACACAATTTTCCATGCAACAGGAACCCAGATAAAAGCAGGCAGCTATTTCTCCTGCTCAGACAGTGTAAACTTTAAGCCAAAACTGATCCAAAGTAACAAGATAGGTCACCACATACTCGTTAAGGGAAAACTCACAGAAGAGATAACAGTCAAAAATAGATACGCACCAAACACCGGTGCACCCAACTACATACCACAAATATTAACAGACATGGATAACCAAATAAGCACTAACATAATTGTAGTGAGGGACCTTAATACTCCACTCTCACAGATAGATCAACCAGACCAAAAGAAAAAAAAAAACCCAATAAAGAAATATCAGAATTAAACCAAACCTGTGAACAAATGGACTTGGCAGATGTTTAAAGAGTATCCCACCCAAAGGCATCAGAATACATATTCTACTCATCTGCATATGGGTTGTTCTCCAAATAGACCAAATACTACCACACAAAACATATTTAAATAAATTTACAAAAATTGAAATAATTACTTGCATACTACCTGATAGTAACACAATGAAACTGGAAATAATAACAAAAGAAATCATAAAAACTGCACAAACACATGAAAATTAACACTCTTCTGAACAACTAATGGGTCACATAGAACATTAAATACAAAATTATACAGTACATACAATTAAATGACAATGTCAATACTACATGCCAAAACTTATGGGACACAATGAAAGCAGTCCTAAGGAGGAAATTTATGGCAATAAACTCTCACATCAGGAAAACAAAATGAACTCAAATGAACAATGTAATGTTGAACCTCAAAAAGAACAAATCAAATTCAAAGCTCATATGACGGAGAAAATTATAAAGAGCAAAAATGCAATTGAGACAAAAAATACAAAGAAACAATGAATTGAACAGTTGATTCTTTGAATGAAAAATTGATAAACCATTAGTCAACCTCATCAAAAAGAGGAAAGAAAAAACACAAATTCAAGCAATTAGGAATGAAAAGGAGGAAATCACAATAGATCCTACAGAAATTCAGAAGATCACCAATACACACTATGAGAACCTATATTCTAACAAGATAGAAAACACAGAAGGAACAGATTCCTAGAAACAATCCAACTGCCAAAACTAAATCAAGAAGATATGAAAATTCTAAATAACTCAGTATCAGCCAGTAAAACTGAAAATGTAATTAAAAATTTACCAACAAAGTAAAGCCCAGGCTCTAATGGATTCATAGCTGAATTCTACAAGAAATTTAGAGACGCGCTAATGCCACTAATGCTGAAACTCTTTAGGGAAATTAAAAGGGAAGCAATACTTCCAAAATCATTCCTAGAAGCAAGTATTACCCCAATTTCAAAACCAGAGAAGAACTGAACCAAAGAAGCAACTACAGGCCAATCTCCCTAATGAACATAGATGCAAAAATCCTCAGTAAGATACTGGGAAACAGAATGCAGCAAATCATCAAGAAGTTTATACACCATAATCAAGTTGGATTCTCATCATGGTGCAGGGATGGTTCAACATACATAAATCCATAAATGTAACACACCATATTAAGAGAACCAAAACCAAAAATTACATGATCATCTCAATAGATGCAGAAAAAGCATTTGACAAAGTCCAACACTGATTCATGATAAAAACTCTACAGAAATTAGAATAGATGGTCTTTACCTCAATCTAATGAACACCATCAGCCAACATCATACTAAATGGACAAAAACAAAGCTTTCACTCTAAAATGAGGAAAAGACAAGGATGGCCACTATTATTCAACATAGTTCTGGAAACATCAGCCAGAGCAATTACACGAGAGAGAAATAAAAGTAATAAGGATAGACAAGGAAGAAGTTAAATTATCATTATTTGCAGATGACATGATACTCTACATAGAAGACCCCAAAAACTTCTTCACTGGCATTTTTAAAGGATGGGATCCTTTTTTTTTTTAGCTTTTTGTTTGTGTAGTTCAGCCTGGTCTTGAACTCATTATGCAGCCCAGGCTGGCCTTGAACTCACGGTGACACTCCTGCTTCAGCCTCCAAGGTGCTGGGATTGCAGATGTGCACCAGCATGCCCGGCTGTTTTGTTACTGTTTTTGAGACAAGGTCTTTGTTACGGCTGAGGTCTAGACTCTCCCCTCAAAGCCTCATGTGTTCTGAGATGGGCTTTTGGAAAGTGATTGGATGTACTGATGAGTTCATAACTAACTGTAATATTAGGAGCTCTGGTTGAAGAGATGGGTCACTGTGGGTCTCCCTGGCTCCTTGCTTCTGTCTTTGATACCTTAAAATGATCAAAGAAGAAACCAGAAAATGGAAAGATATTCCTTGCTCATGGAAAGAAAGAACTAACGTAGTGAAAATGGCCTACTCCATGAACTGTTACACAGATAGATTTAATGCAATCCCAATCAAGATACCAATAGCATATCTCACAGAACTAGAGAAAATATTTCTGAAATTCATTTGGAACCAGGAGACCTAGAATAGTAAAAGCAATTCTGAGCAACAAAGGCAAGTAAGGAGGTATCACAATCCCTGACCTGAAATTATACTACAAGGCTACTGTGATAAAATTTCATAGTTTTGTTCAAAAACAGACCTGAGGATCACTGGAACAGAATAAAAGATGCAAATGCAACTACAAACACACAAAACCACCTTATTTTCGACAAAGGCGCCAGACATGTTCACTGGAAGAAAGATAGTCTCTTTAGTGGTGCTGGAAAAACTGTCTTCCTACACGCCAAAGACTAAAACTAGACCCATATCTCTCACTAAAACTAGACCCATATCTCTCACTAAAGTCAAAATGGATCAAAGATCTAAGTATTATTTTATTTTTTTGTTACGGGGGATTGAACTCACAACTTTGCACTTGCCAGGTAGGCACTTATGCTGCTGAGCTACATCCCCAGCCCAAGATCTAAATGTTAAAACAGAAACACTAAACTACTGGAAGAGAAAATAAGTAGAAATCTTGAAGACATAGGCAGAGGCAGAAATTTCATGAATAAAACCCCGAACACACAGGAAATATAACAAAGAATCAGTGAATGACATCTCACCTTGCTAAAAATCTTTTGAGTAACAATAGAGTGAAAAGACAACCCACAGAGTGGGAAAAAATAACAGCCAGTTGTCCCTAGAATAACATTATCTAGAACATATAAAGAATTTTAAAAAATCAGGACTTCAATATTCAAGGACCTGATCCAAAAATGGGCATCTGAGATGAATACACCTTACTCAGCTGAATAAACACAAACAGCAAACAAATATATGAAAAAATGTTCAGCATCATTGGTCATTTGAGAGACACAAATAAAAACAACACTGAGATAACATCTCACTTCAGAAAGATGGATATTATCAAGAAAACAACCAATAACATGATGGTGGGGACACTGGGAAAAAAGAAACCTCCATTGTTGGTGGGAGCGTAGACTGGTGCAACCACCGTGAAAAAGTGTGGAGATTCCTCAAAAAACTAGGATAAGAGGTTCCATTTGACCTAGCTATTTCTGGGTATCATCCCAGAAGAATTAAAAGCATCATACCACAGTGATACACATGTGCACCCATGTTTATGGCAGCAAAATTTATAATAGCTAAATCTGGAAACAACCAAAATGCCCATCAACTGAGGAATGGATAAAAAAAGATGTGGCTTTTTAATGTAATGGGGATACCACTCAGCCATAAAAAAGATAAACTTGAGACTTTTTTAGGTAAATGGATGCAATTTGAGACCATACAGTAAGTGAAATAAACCAGACCCACATGTGTAAATGTCATACTGTCTCACCAGTGTGAAAATCTGAAGGTGTAAACAAGATCCAAATGTACAACAGATACTCTCAACAGGGAAGAAACTTCAAAAGAAAATAAAAACTGTCATGGGAGAAGGATGAAAGGAAGGAAGGGAGAAGGAAAAAATACATAAATGCAAAGTAGTTAAGATAATTATATAGCTGATTTCTCTTGGTTCACTAAGGAGAAGGTCTTATGCTAATAATTTTCTGGACAATGTTTCATGTCTGTATCTTGTACTCTGAACAATTACTGTGAAGATAGCAATACACAATGTGTTAATTATTGTTACTCTTCTAGTAGCCTGTTTTGAAACTGTTTTATTGCTATTTCTTATTTTCTGTTGAAAATCAAAAAGAAAATGAAAATGAAAATACACCTATTTTAAATGATATCTAAAAAAAATCTTAATATGCTATAATTGTGACGGTTCATCAGGGGGCTGGATATATAGCTCAGCAGCATAGCACCTGTCTAGGCAAGCACAAGGTCCTCGGTTTGATTCCCAGTATCAAAAAAAGACAAAAGTTAATCAGAAAGCTTATTTTAATTCTTATGACTGAATTCACTTAATAAATTATTAAAATACCACTGTAATACCTTTTTACCAATATTTATTAAGAACATAGCACTTAAAAATAATTTGGGCTTTGATCTTAATCTTACAACCATGTAACTCCAACAAATTATACACAGCTATTTCTTACCTTATAAATTTTTTTTCTCCATTTAGGTTTTTTTTTACTTTAAACCCACCTGACACCCACTCAGTAGTGCAAATGAGGACTCTGTATACCCAAATTGCAAGCAGTGTTACTGTTGCGATCTGGGGTCATCATCAAACACAGTAAGGGTGACTTGAACAAAAGCACAGTTACAGGTAAACAGCTAGTACCCAGACACCTGATCCCAGTCCTGGAGACCATGCTAAGTGAGAAGCAGGAAGCAGTACATCTGGCACAGAGGTGCTGGCAGTGTGAGGATTCACTTCCAGGTCAACAGAGTAAAGATTTTATCACACTCTCAAAATAGAATGCAATTTAAAACCTGAGCTGCTTATTCCTAGAATTTTCCATGTAATATGTTTAGACTGTGGTTGACTCTGAGTAACTGAAACCTCCAAAAGTAAAACTATAGATAAGTGGTACCCTTCTGTATTTAAATATAAGGAAGACAAGATTAAATGTGTACTCACTCCTGGACATCTACAGAAACTATTTTCACCAAGAATATTCTATTGTCTTTTTTTCTTTCACCTAAAAGCTAAATGTCTTTTATTATCCACTACCCACCCACCTACCACCAAAACATGTTTTATTAAAAAACATAATAAACTGTATTAGCAAAAAGAGAGCAAAAGAAAATCTAAGGGTCCATTAATGAGGCACTGGTTAAAGTATGGTACACTCCCACATTCAAATGTTATACAGCTAAATGAAAGAATAACGATGCTGTCTACACACTGAGCAGCAGGAAGACCTCCAGAATGCATTTAAGTGAAGAAAGTAACAGACAGTATCATACATATACAGTATGTTACCAGTGAAAAATGGGAAAGGAGGGGTAAACCAAGGATGCACAGTAATATTCACACATACATTCACACAGATACACTGAAACAAACAGGAGAAAGTGGTTATCAACAGCACAATGGCAGAAGAGAGTGAACAGAGTCAACAAGGTAATGGAGTCTTTGTAGAGTATACTTGTTTTATACTGATGTAACCAAATAACATGCTCAATAATAAAACAGAAATTGTACCTTCAGAAAGGTTGTCATATTCAATAGAATATGCATTTGGCTTGCTGTGAATCAAAATTTACATTTTGAAAATATAGATTCCAAGTTCCTACTTAGGAGATTCTTACTTGGTGGGTTTGTAGCCAAGTAAGAGTTATGCATATTTTTAAAAAGTTTCCCAGGTTTCTCTGACGCAGACGTTATTGAACAACTGATTAACACCAATACTCTCATTTTGGAAAGTAGGATCAAGCAAGACAGACTTCACTAAAATCATACAGTGGTAAACAGATCCGGCCTCGGAACCAGGTCTTTTTATATAACCCAAAATTTCTACTTAACAGCAACTATGGATTGCATTCTTTTTTTCCTCCCCAACTCTAAATTCTTACAGCAACTAGCTAGAGTTTTTCAAATAGCCTATCAACAACTTCCTAGCAAAATTCCACCAATGGCCACAGATGCAGTCCACATTATCTATTGTATTCTAAAATGTTTAAATAAAACTTCTCTATCCCAATTTTAATTCTTTTTCCCTACTTGGGATTGAACCCAGGGCCTTGTGCATGCTAGGTAAGCACTTTAACAATGAGCTACAACTCCATAGCCTAAAAAGGTAGTATTTTAAAATTTCTTTAGCCTTTTAAATTTTAAGCCAGTAAGAGTCAGGACTGTGTGTGATTCCTTTTGCTTGGACTCACATCGTAAGTAGGGATCTGACTGAAAAAACTGGTAAGAACTGGTTTTGAACAGATCATGGAACAATTTTGGTGGTCACTATCCAGAGAGGGTTGGCATAGAATCACTAATGTAATACGCAAAAAACAGTGACATTACACAGACCATTTGTTTACATCAAAATAATACATTAGGGCAAATGAATCCCATGACACAGCACCTCAAACACCCCTAGTTGCTGGATGTGGCAGTGCTCATCTAGAATGCCAATGCCTGGGAGGCTGAGGCAAGAGGATCCTCTGGGCCAGCCTGGGCTACACAGTGAGTTCAAGGCCAACCTGAACTATACAGTGAGACCCTGGCTCAAAACACCAAAACATGCTTAGTTATCCTCCCTCTGCTCACTCACATGCATATTTAATGAGTGTTCATTAAGCACTGGTATACCAGAAGGCACTACCCTAAATCCTGAGTGACAGGTCAAGATGAAAGAATACACCCTGGCCATGGCTCTGTGTCACCATGCAGACGTGAAGCAGTGCCGATGGATACACATCACCATGGACTCCTGCCATGGGGTCCTACAGAAACTCAGAAGCTCCTCTTCTGCTTCATAATATGGCTCAGTGATGCAAGGATGATCCACAGCCTGAGCACAGTCACAGCGGACCCAGAAACGGGCCATTCCTTAAAGCTGTGGGATACACAGGTACCCTACATGAGGTGGCTGCAACTGGCAGCAGCCCACACCCATCCTTGACTCACGCCCCTATGAGTTCAGGGAGTGGCTCTGCACTAGTCGACAGACAGAGGGGGCCTTGGAGAGGGGACAGAGTGCTCCTGTTACCAGCCAGGCTGCTTCCTCCTGCAGCGTGACTTGCTTTCCATCATCTTCAGTAATTTGGGCAGAGATAACATCTAGGGGATGTGGTGACCACAAAGAGCTCGACTCCTACTTCCCAGGATGTTGAGGATATCAGGTCATGGGCATTCAGAGGAGTCCAACTAGGCATGGTGCCACACACCTGTAATCCTGGCATTCAAGAGGCTGAGGCAGGAGGACCACTGCAAATTCGAAGCCAGTCTGGAGTACACAATGAGTTCAAGGCCAGCCTGGACTAGAGTGTGACCCTGTCTCAAAAAACAAGAGGAGTCCGCAAATAGCACTCAGACCCAAAAGTGCCCACTGCTGCCTCCTTCCTCCCTGTCTCTGTGAAGTGTGTCCCCATGCCGGCCACTATGGGTAAATTCTGGATGCTGGCTGCAGTTGTGGGCTCAAACTCTATGCCACATTATGCAGTCACAAAAATGATACCATATGACTCCTAATCGGGCTTGCTGAATCTTCCCACCCAGAACATCATTCTCTGTGGCTGCCAGGAGTCACAGGGGAAGGAGGCTGAACTTCAAAGCCCCAGCACTATCCTAATTTGCTTAGTTAATGTGCATTGCATGTCAGCCTTGCGACAGAAAGTTTGATTAGTAAGATTTAGATCTATGATTATTATAAATGTAATTTTATAAACATTCATGGGATTAAAAAAAAAAAGTACATGGCTAGGCATAGTGACACATGCCTGTCATTCCAGCACTTGGAAGGCCGAAGCAGGAGGACCATCACCAGTTCCAGGGCAGTCTGAGCTGCACAGTGAGGTCAAGGCCAGTCTAAAACTATTTAGTGAGGCCCTGCCTCAACAAATAGGTTACAAAGGAAAAACTGATACTCTGAAAATGAAATTTTAAAATGACTATCCCCTGATTTTACTTTTTAATAAATCTACTAAACTTAAATTTCTCATTTAGTGTATTTCCACAGATCACTCACACAGACAAAAAACAAAACAAAAAACTCCCCCAAATCCCCAGAATCTGTACAAAAATAGAAGCTCTCCATTTTCTGTATCACCTTATGTTTTTTGGATATCAACCTGTTAGTATAAAAAAAAGCGTCTGCATAGTTAAGTATAAAAATGCGGCCACAATGTCACGTGCCCCAGACATCTCGGATCAACACGGCGCCGACAGCTGTCTATCCTGTGCCACGGCTAGGGACTGCCTGCGCACGTGCGGATCGAGATCCTGCTCTAGCGTCTTCAGATATCCACGTTGGTTTCTATGGATATCCTTAGGGTCACGCTCTGAAAATCTTGGATGAACGTCAGCAAGTAGAAAATGAAACCAAAGGCCGCGGTCCACTCGCAGATGGCGCTAACGAGGTGATACACGTAATCCTTTTCTTTTGGATTCCACGTCAGCTTGGTGATAGAGATCAGGGAGGCACAGGCAATCATGGGGAGGACGGCTGCACAGGACACCACAGAGATGGCCATCCGGGTGTGGCATGTGGCCAGGCTGTTCCACTGGGGACAGGACTTGTAGGAGATGACAGACTGCAAGAGGATGTACATCACGCCACACACAAAGGCAAGCAGGGCGCCGCCATCATGGACCACGGGCATGGTTAACTCCTGGAAGTTGGCCACGATGCCCATGCCAATGCAGCCCACCAGGCCGAGAACGAGCGACACTAGGTTGAGGACAGGTGTGCTTAAGTAGCTGGTTTCATTCTGCTTCTCCAAGATTTTGTATCTCATGTATATCGTGGCTGTGCCGAGAAATGCAGAGAAGTTTATCATGAATCCAAAAATGCCGCTTTCGGGAGGGGTTGTTCCTGTATCGCTGATGTAGGGCAGGAAGGGGTTCACGTGCCCGGACAGCACGGCCACCACGTAGGAGATGATAACTGCGGCCGACGACCAGATCACCAGCAAGAAGGGGACGAAGGCCATGCCCCGCAGGAAGCACCACATGGTGGGGTGCCGTCACTGGGGGAGGGGGCGCCCAGGGGCAGCAGCCGGAAACAGGAAGGGGTAGGCAGAATACATGAGTACACAGTGATCAGGGCAGAGACCAGGAGAAGGGCGGGGCTGGAGGGCTACTGCGACATCGTGAGGTCACAAACTGCAAATATTGTCCTGCGCCTGTCACCTGTGGGTCATAGGGCCCAGGTCTTCACAGTCCTTCTGAGACATTATTATTTAGATCCACTATAAAAAAATTTAACAAAATACAGCTAGCCACAGTTTCACTACCATCTAGTCAAAGACATCATCATTACCATCTTAATCTACTTAAAATCATTATGTAAAATCATTATTATTAAATTTAGTCATAAAATTCGGATGTTTCCTCTATTTATAGATAGTCCCATTTATCAACAAATAAACTTTGCTAATACTGTACAAGGAGGTCTTAGTAAATCTGAAGTAAGCCAAGCACACCTTTTTAATCCAAGTTATTCATAGACAATTGTCAACTGTAACATCAAAGCATGAATAGCCCGAGATTCGGAAGTATATTACCTCTTCTAAAACTGCCACACACTGTAGCAATGTATTCAGAATCCAGTTTTTTAACTTCATTTAGTACAATATCCTAATAGAAGAAAAATTAAGTCAGTATTCCAAAAATGGCTTTCCACGGTGACATTCTCAATACTAACCAAAGAACACAATTCAGCAGTATACTCTTACTTGCATTTGTAACATCTCTTCACGGGGGATTCTTTTTTCAAAGTCCTCAAAATATCTATAAGGGCAAAAGAGTTTTGTAAACTTAAATTCTTTAAAAATTAAACTGCCTAATCTTTCTACCAACAGATCATCCTCATAGGTCTTGCAAATCAAGTATAAAACACATTGAGAAGACAACAGTAAAAGTGGGACAAGGTGTCTATTCTTGAAGTTAATTCTTTATAATATTTCAGAGACTCCACCTAAACTATTTGAGTCTGGTTCACATAAGAGTAAACAGATATATTTAAGCTAGTACATGTTTTCAAAGTAGACTATTGTCTATTGGCAAGTGAAAGGGTTATAGTTTATTGCTTATGAGTCATGCAAAAATACTATGACAGAAGTGCTAGTGTACTATTGCACGGTAGCATAACTTTAGAGAAAAATACAGTTTACGTCAAAAAGCTAGAAGAAAGGATTTGAACATTTTCAACACAAAAAAATGAAATTTCAGGAGATATGTTTAACTTGACTTACATATTATAAAATGCATACATAGATCAAAACATTGTATCACACCTCACAAATATGTATAATATACACCAAAACTTCAGCAAAATTATATTTTAAAATGTTACCCTAACATGGATGAACTCAGATGTTAAGTGAAAGAACCAAATCACAAAAAAAAAAATATATTGGCCACGATGGATCTCATTTATATGACAATATATGCATTATATGACATCCAGAATAGGCAGTCTGTGGAGACAGATGGATGTGTGGTTGGTTGTCTAGGGCTAAGAAGGGTGAGGGGTAATGTGTATGTGTTGAACAGGTGCATGTGGTGCACAGAGTTCTTTTGGGATAATAAAAATATCCTGAAACTAACACTATAATGGTGGAACAACTCCAAAGATACAGCAAAAACATTAAACTCTGGAGTTTCAATGGTTAAATTATATGTAATTGTATCTCAAAAAGTGTGCTACGAAGATATTTCAGGTTGAAATAATGTCTAAGAAAATATCTAAAAATGATGATGTACCTATTCAAAACCAATTTTCATGATGACCAGGTGACCTCATTTATTATGGAAATACAAGCAAAGTGAGAACCACACCATCCTGCTGTTACTGGTACTACTCTTAGAATAGTAACATAAATTTAAAGAT
Source organism: Dolichotis patagonum (assembly GCA_004027295.1). Lineage (NCBI taxonomy): Eukaryota > Metazoa > Chordata > Mammalia > Rodentia > Caviidae > Dolichotis > Dolichotis patagonum. The sequence continues at coordinate 17,530 of PVJX010008042.1, forward strand.
ATTTGGGGAAGGCATCAACAGGAAAGTTCAGAAGGTTGTTGGGACCAAATCACCAACCACAGTTACATACAAAACTTATTCACTATCAGCATAAGTAACCTATATTTAGCATACAAAATAATTACTGGTACACACAGGAACACACTTGTTATTCTTATGCTGCTAATTAGGTGTTTGTGGTTTTTTTTTAAGTTTAGTTTTTCATGTTTGATGTTTTCTCAGGCAGACTATAAGCCCCTTTAAAAGCTACACTGAACCTCTTACATCCTTATCTCAGACATAGCACACTGCACTGTATAACACAAAGTAAACAGCCATCATCTGCCTAATGTACTCAGTTTACTTATCTTAGGAGGAAGCTCCCTGCTGAAGTCAAGGGTGTGAGGGAAATCCTCAAAAACAAGCACACAAACTAGAAAGCAGTAACAAAATGTGTGAAAACAGGAATACACTCTAAAAGAGTACGTAATGAACTTAGCATTTCTAAACTAACAAATGGCTGTATTGTGCTAAGTGTGAAGAATTATGGTATATAAATAATGTTTATAAAAATTTCTTACTTTTACTTCTCAAATATCAAAAGAAAATTTGCTATCTTACTTTAGCCCAATTCGTTGGTGATGATTCAATTTATCTTCATTTTTTCTGAGATCTGAATAGAAGATAGAGGTGTTAATTTAAATATTTTTTGGAAAAACTGAACTCCATAGCCCTTTTACAAAAAACTACTGAGGTGAAGTGGTTTTGAAAACAAGAGAAAAAATTTCCAGGTATTAAAAACTAGACAAAGTGACTCTTCAATCAATGCAAAACTAACAGCTGATTTCATGATCATTTCTATTTACTGAATCAAAATATCAGTTAATAGTTGCATGAAGTAGTAGATAAAATATACCAGGAATTATATAAAATTTTACTGACTATAGCAAAAAGCAACCCTAAAAGAAACAATACTATTTAATTTATTGTTCACAGCAGTAATAGTAATCATGTCTGAAGATTACATGATTAACTAGGTTCATTCATATTGCACATTTCTTCATCTACTCCCTTTAATTAGTACTCATTAAGGAGTTCTGCTAAAAATCCATTAGTAAAGGCACTATATTATCTTCATTTTTCTAATCTGCAAAACCTGTCATAACATTGTGTCTTTAAGACTAAAAGTGACTTGGTTCTTTAAGGTTTGGTTTTTTTAAAATTTTATTTATTTATTTATTTATTTATTTATTTTTTATTGGTACCAGGGATTGAACTCACTACTGCTTGCTTGCAAGGCAGGCGCTTATACCACTGAGCTAAATCCCCAGCCCCAAATGTGAGTTAGTTCTATTAGGTACTCTTCCTTTTCTAGTTCTAAGTATAGTAGCAAGCTTTGTTTAAACAAACAAGAGAAATGTGCTTTAAAAGCAGTTCTTACAATTAACCTTGTATTCACGAATGCATGTATTCCCTTTGGATATATAAAAGAGAAAATAAGTATCTTCATGACACATGCAGCACTTAATGCCTCCCACAGAAAACACTTTTGTGTATGTCTGAAAGTAAACTGGAAATACTGAATTTATGATATAGATATCAAGTTATATAACTCATCTTAATTATGAAATATAAACAATAGAAAAGTAGATCCTTGACGCTACCATGAATGACTTTGATAAGCCCCAAAATTCTGGACTCCTTTATCCATTCATTTCACTCAGATAAATTTGTATATGCTATAAGCAGAAAACCACACATCCCCTCTGAAATACACAGAACTCATTCTCTCTAGTCATGTGACTCACATGAAGTCTTATTTTATTTTTTTTTCAAATCCATTGTAATTCACAGAGAAAATAAATTTCCAAACACAACAATTGGGGGACAACAATGGTATATACATTGTGCACTGCCACCCCCAAGTCAGTCACCTAGAGCACAAGCAATCTGCATTCAATTGTCTAGACAATACCAGCGCAAACCTTTCTCTTCAATGAACTCAGAGAAATCAGTAGGATAACTATCTTAACTATATTTCACACACACACAGTTTCAGCTTTTCACACTAATGAGACAATATGATGTTTACACAATGTACGTCTGATTTATCTCACAAGTACGGTCTCAAGTTGCATCCATTCACCTATAAAAAGCCTCCAGTTTGTCCTTTTTTGCTTAGTACTCCACTATATAAACATACAACATTTTTATCCATTTCTCAGTCAATGGGCATTTAGGTTGTTTCCAAGGTCTAGCTGTTACAAATTGTGCTGCTATGCACAGAGGTGCACTTATATTACTGGGGTATGATGCTTTTTTAATTCTTCTAGGAAGACACAGCTGGATCAAACGGGACCTCCGTGCTTAGTTTTTTGAGAAATCTGGCTGCACCAATATACACTCCCACCAACAATGGAAAAGGGTTCCTTTTTCCCTCTCAGCCCCTCTAGCATTTGTTATTGGTTGATTTCTTGATAATAGCCATTCTTTCTGGGGTGAAGTGGAATCTCAATGTTGTTTTAATTTGCATCTTTCAAATGACCACTGATGTTGAACATTTTTTCACATATTTATTTGCTGTTTGTATTTCTTCATGTGAGAAGTGTATATTCATCTCAGATGACCATTTTTAGACTGGGTTATTAAATCTGAGAGGACTGATTTTTTTTAGTTCTTCATATGCTTTTGATAGTAATCCTCTGAGGAACAGCTGGTAAACATTTTCTCCCACAGTGTGGGTTGTCTCTTCATTCTATTGGTGGTTTCTCTTGCTGTGCAAAAGCTTTTTAGTAAGATGAGATTCCAGTTGCTGATTCTCTGACAGTTCCTATACAATTGGGGTTTTGTTCACAATCTTTGCCTACACGAATGTCCTCAAGAGTTTTACCTGCTCTATCTTCCAGTAGATTTAATGTTTCTGTTCTAATATTTAGATCTTTGATCTATTCTGAATTTAGTTTAGTGTATGGTCAAAGATATGGGTCCACCTTTAATCTTCAGCATGTGCAGAGCCAGTTTTACCAGCATCATTTATTAAAAGCTATCTTTCTTCCTATGAATGTGTTTGGCCACTTTTGTGTGAGCCACCTTTGATGGTTCAATGTGTCTGGAGTTGTTTTTGCATCTTCTAATCTTTTCCACTGATCTTTAGGTCTTTGGGGTTTTCTTTTGCTAGTACAATGCTGTCTTTAATCACAGTAGCATTATAGTATAATTTCAAGTCAAGGACTGTGATGCACAAAATAGCATTTGTTATTCTAGGTCTCTTATGGTTCCAGATGAATTTGAGGATTGTTTTCTCTAATTCTGTGAGATATGCCATTGGGTTATTAAATCTGGGAGGACTAATTTTTTTTGAGTTCTTCATATGTTTGATAGTTTTGATGCTACTGGAATTTTGATTGTGATTTCACTGAATCTGTGTAACAGTTTTGGAAGTATGATCATTTTCACTATATTGGTTCTTCCTACCCAAGAGCATGGACTCTCTCTCCATTTTCTTTTTTTTTTTAAATTTTAAAAGGGGGTAAAATTAAACACAACAAAACAGAATAGAATGGGACATAAGAAAGCATACATTTCAAAGCTAGACAACCAGAGATCTTCACTATCTATCATATTGTCTCTTGTTTTCTTCCAAATGGTTGTCCTTATCTTTGCATATGGGGAGCTCATACTAAATAACATAGTCAATCTTTTCAAAAGATGTATAGTTCACTGACTCCCACTTGCTAAGCAGGGGGGAGGGGGAGGGGGGACACAGGGCAGGGGACAGGACGACATGAGATGTCTGATTCTCAGCCCACACACCAGCAGGATCACAGCTGCCCCCCAGAGAGGGGAGGAGTTCCTTGTTCTCCCGGCACCCAGAGTCAATCACACTGTGCAGGTGCCGACACGCCAGGGTCTCTCTCCTTCGGGTTGCCGAAAGTCTGCCACTCTCTCAGCCGCCCCCCAGAGAGGGGAGGAGTTCCTTGTTCTCCCGGCACCCCGAGTCAACCGCATGGTGCAGGTCCCGAGGTGCCAGGGTCTCTCCCCTGCAAGGCCCCCTAAAGTCCGCTATACTAACCTGCTATTTCTGATGAATTGACCATTACATTTCCAAAGTTCTGAAATGGCCAACAGACCACAGATAGAATTTTTAGGCTCCTGTTTGAAACCAGCAGCTACAAGCAATCTGCTGGCCTTGCTTCAGGGCCACTCTCTCCATTTTCTAACATCCTCTTCAATCTCCTTTTTCACAGTACTGTAGTTTTCAATGTAGACATCTTTGACATCCTTCATTGGATTGATTCCTAGCCATTACATTTTTGGGGATGTCATTGGGAAAGGTGTTGCTTCCCTGATTTCTCTCTTAGTGAGTTTATTATTCATGTACAGGAAAGCTACTGATTTTTAAGTGCTAACTTTGTATGTCGCTGTATTACTGAATTTGCTAATTAAATCTACCAGTTTTCTAGTGGAGTTTTTGGAGTCTTTCTTCTATGTAGAGTATCATGTCACCTGTAAATAATGATATTTTAACTTCTTCCTTTCTTATTTTTACTCTTTTTTTTTTCTCTTGTCTAAGTGCTCTGGCTAAAGTTTCCAGAACTATGTTGAATAGGAGTGGAGACAGTGGGCATCCTCATCTTGTTCCTGATTTTAGAGTAAAAGCTTTCAGTTTTTGTCCATTTAGTATGATGCTGGCTCTTGGTTTGCTGTAGATGGCTTTTATCAGATTGAAATAGACACCATCTATTCCAATTTTCTGTGGGGTTTTTATGATCAATGGATGGTAGACTTTGTTAAAAGCTTTTTCTGTATCTATTGAGATGATATGATTTTTGTCTTTGGCTCCATTAATGTATATTTATTGATTTACATATGTTGAATCATCTCTGCATGCCTGGCTTTAACATCCTTCATTGTATTCCTAGCCATTACATTTTTTGGGATGCCATTATGAAGGGTGTTGCTTCCTTGATTTCTCTCTTAGTGAGTTTGTTATGCATGTACAGGAAAGCTTCTGATGTTGTGGGGTGGAACACTCTATAGACATCTACTGAGTCCATTTGTTTAAAAGTTTGATTTTGTTCTATTTCATTACTGATTTTTTGTCTAGTTGATCTTTTTGTGACAGTGGGGTATTGAGATCTCCTAATACAATTGTATTAGGGCTTATATCAGTAATTATCTTATATAGTTTTGTGCACTGGTATTTGTTGCATATATATTTGATTGTTACCTCTTCCTCTTGGGATTGTTGCCTTTATGGGCATGTAGTGACCTTCTTTATCTTAAGCTTGGCTTGAAATTCATTTTGTATGCAAATAGAATAGCTACCCCTGCATTTTTCTGGGTTCCTGTCGCATGGGGTATTATTTTCCACCCTTTGATTTTCAGTCTATGAATTTCTTTTTGAATTAAATGTGTTCTTGTAAGCAGTATATTGCTGGATCTTGCTTCTTGATCCATTCTGCCACTGTCTTTTGACTGGTGAACTGAGATCATTAACATTGATGGTTATAACTGACATGTACTGACTTATCCTTGTCATTTTATTTTCCTGTTGTTGGTTCTTCTCCCTTTTTCCCCTTTCCTCTAATTGTTTGCCTTGCCTGGTAGATTCCTTCTGTCGGGGTTCATGGAGCTGTAGTCCTTATTATCTCTCTCTAGAATGTCCTTCAGAACATTTTGAGTATGGTTCTGGTGGTAATAAATTTCCTCAGATATTCTTTGTCATGAAAATATTTTATATCTCCACCAGTTTTGAAAGATAGTTGTGTGGGGTACATCAATCTGAGTTGAAAGTCGTTTTCCTTTAGGGCTTGGATTACTTCACTCCCAAGTTCTCCTTGACTTGAGCATCTGTGCTGAGAAGTTAGCTGTGATTTTGACTGGCTTTCCTTTATAGATGATTTGTTTCTTTTCCCTGATCGCTTTTAAGAGTCTATTCTTGTGTTGAATTTCTGGAATCTTGACTATGATATGCCTGACTGTAGAATTTTTTTGATCACAACTAACTAGAGTTCTATATGCCTCACTTATTTGTATGTCAAATTCTTTTTCTCTACCAAGAAAGTTTTCTGTCATGCGTTTGAGAACATTTTTTCAAATCATTTGTGGTATCTCCTGGTTTTTCATTGACTCTAATCAATATTATGGTATTCTTGCATCATCTAGCAGCTGCTGGATTGATTTCTCATGGTCCCTTGTTATTTTTGAGAAATGTTTCTTTTCCTGATCATTAACTGCAAGCCTGTCTTTAATATCTTGAGATCCTGTCCTACACTGGCCTAATCTTCTTTGAATACTTTGAGTGGAATTTTTATTCTCCTAGATATCTGCTTGAATCTGCTTTATGGATTCTATTTCTTTCATATGCTCAGCTTCCATAATTTTCTTAAGCCTTTTTTTTCTTTTTTTGGTTTGTATCTGCTCTAGTATCACTAAGCATGGTCTTTATCTGAGGGATTATTTTTGATTTCATTTTTTCAGAGACTCATTCAATTGTTTTGTTGTTACCACTTCAGGGAGGCCAGGTGTGAGGTTTTTGGATTGTCCCTGCTCCCTGCTCCCTGGTGAACTTGATGTCTGAGGTGGCGTTTTGTTTATCTTCTCATTTTTCTTTTCTTTTCTTTCTTAGTTTAATTCTTTGGGTGATGCTTGTAAGTTGCTTATGGTGGGTTGCTTTATTGCTAGTATTTAGGATCCTTGGATGATGACTACTTCTCTGAAGTATCTTCCAGATATAGCTGGGTTTTGGGTTTGAGTCTGTTGTAAGATCTTACCTTTCCAGTTTTTTGGACATGGGAAGCTGTTGCTTGTCTGGCCCAGTCTCTAGTTCTTTGGCCCTGTGCCACAGTATTTTGTAACACTTAGCCAATCTCAGTCATGGACTACCAGGATGAAGAGCTCTTTAGAAGAATTCTGTCAATTCTGGCTATAGTGGTACCAATAGCATCAAACATATCCTACCAAATGATAAACTGGGCTAACACTTACTTTGCCACTTTTAACCGTATGAACTAGATTTGTGATTATATAACAAAATGTAAGACAAACTAAAAAATTATATGCAGTACACAAGGGAATTTTGCCCTCAGGAGTTAGAATTTAAAACGAATTAAGAGAAAACAGGGAAGTGGAAGAAGAGGAAGAGATTAGAAGGTTGGAGGACAAAAGGAGATCCCATCAATTTTGGGAAACTGAAAGAAGAAGAGTGAAAGAAAAGAGAGATGGGGGCAGGAGGTTTAACCCACTGGCACAAGTGCCTGCCTGGCAAGTTCAAACCCTGTTACAAAAAAAAAAAAAAAAAAAAAAAAAAAAAAAAAAAAAAAAAAAAAAAAAAAAAAAAAAAAAAAAAAAAAAAAAAAAAAAAAAAAAAAAAAAAAAAAAAAAAAAAAAAAAAAAAAAAAAAAAAAAAAAAAAAAAAAAAAAAAAAAAAAAAAAAAAAAAAAAAAAAAAACACCAAAAAAACAAAAAAAGAGAGAGAGAGATGGAAGAGATCAAAGGAAGTACAGAAGAGAACCACAACCACAAAGAGGTTAGTAATCACATTCACATTCATACAAAAACAAGATCAAATAATGAAGGAGAAAGAGGGGGGAAAAAGTAAAGAAAAGAAAAAAAAACCCTCCACTACCCTACGAGGGTTTGCTCTAGTTTTACTAGTAGACAACCTATGGAGACAGAGTCCTGATTTGTGCAGATCTCCTCCAGCAAGCTAGATGCACTGGGCTTACTACCGCCCAAGTAATTTCCACAGGTCTAAGCCCAGTTGGGATCTACTAGATGGGGTCAGCAGCAGTTCTGGGTTCTGAGCTCAGCTAACCCATCTTCAAGATGGCTCCTGGTTAATCATTTTCTTCTGCGGAAGGACTACATCCTCTACATTCACCGCCAGCCAGTGCAGTCCTTCATTTATGTTGTTCCCCTCTACTACTGTGTCTCTGTAAGAGGCCTCCAGGGTCACCAGCCATCACCATCACTCTGGGTCTACAGGTTTGAACTGTTCCTCTCGTGCAGTAAGTCTTGTCTCAGGGAGAAGATGCCGCCATGTACCTCCTTCTTCATTGAAGTTTCCCTCTTCATTCTCTCCGTAGGCTCTAATTTGCACTTTAGATTCTTCCTGAGTCCAGTGGACCCACTTCCCTGCTTTTTGTCTTCTTCATCATGCTATATACCAGTGTCTGGATGGCAGCTCTCAGAGAGGCTGTTGTCTCCACTGTTTACTACCCCACCATCTTAGTCTCCTCTCATGAATTCTTAGATTAGTAATACTAGTAATGAATGATGCCTTATGGGAGTCAGTTAGCATTTTTAAGTATTTGCTGTGCATCAAGCACTCTGCTAAGTGTTTAATTAAAACAGTAAGTCATATGAGGTAGAAATATTCATTCAGGTCAGTCTTCAAACTTGTCCACCTAACACTGGGGCTCTTTGTAAGTAGCTAAATCCACAAACACTAAACTCGAAATGCCACAGATTGTAATGAATCCATACATATAGAATATGTCCTTCCTTGGAAAGCACAAATAAACAAGTTAAGTTTATAGGATTGCTGTATTAGGTTTAAGGAGACTGTTTTAAACTTACTCAACTTGGGTTCTATTTTTGTCACTTCCTTGAAGGAAAAATTCCTTCAAAATCTCTCAATATACATAGATTTTAGTCAGATATATAAGACTTCACCTGAAATTTTATTAAAGAATCAAAAACAATTTACATCTTCTAAAAATTTGCAAATTTTTACTATTTCAGGAAGGACAAATCAGGAAATTGCCCTTCCTGATTTTCCTCTGAGTTACAAGTTTAAAAATGTTTAATATGAGAATATAAACTATATCCTACACATTCTATATTGCAGAATTAAAAAGGTCTTTCTGTATTGATTGAAAACAAATTTTTCAAGTTTGCATTTGTTAGTACATTAGTTCTTTTGGACTATATTTAACCTGGAATTAGTAACCTATGATATTACTCACCTTCTAATGTTTTAATTCCTTCATCTACAAACTTCCTTGCAGCAGATGGACTACAGAGAAAGAAACACATTATTTCAATGTCAGGTGAAAGTCAGGGCCTTTCTAACAAATAATCAAGTATCTTCTATGTCAAACAAAAGAGATATTAAACTAAACAAGATCTAATAAAATGTTCCATGGTTACTTTAGTAATGTTAAATTTTATACAAAGGAAGAACTTTTGAAGCTTCAATTATTAGAAAGACAACCATGCACTAGTGAATGAAAAAAAAAAAAAAAAACCTAAGCAGCCAGCCATCATAATGGCCATACACTGTCTAGACATAGGAGCACCTGAAAATTGTCCATTCATTCAACTAAGGTCTACTGAGGAACCTACTACATGACAAATACTCAGCTGAAAATACTGCATAAATAAGACAAATAACTGTGGTCTTTTCCCACTTATATCCAGTGGTCTTGAGTTCCTAAGGAGTATGTTCATTCTTAGTACACTATGTTTAAGAATTTATTTAGAATAACTTGCATCAGAGACACAGCCACTAATACCTAAAGGAATGCCTTATTCCTTAAAAATGAGAGGAAAGTAAAGCCATATGGCCTTAATATTTCAATGTTAACCTTTCCTCTGTCCCCTGTCAAATAAGCTACCTTCCTTGCTAGCTCAAATTTTACGATAAAGATTCCTTCATTAAAAACTGTCTAAAAGCTTGTTTCAGATTATAAGGTACCATGGATAACATCATAAGTGCTTAAAATAAACATGCTTAAGTGTTTAAGAGAAGCAGAAGAACATGATCTGAAGGAAGCAGTAAGACATATTCAGCATGTATAATTTAGATGAATGAAGGGATTGTTCCTTGCTGGAGAATCAAAGCAGTTTGTGAAGGAGGTGGCATTTGCCTGCTATGTACTTTTAGTGTGGAAGCAGCATTAGACAAACCAGACTTGGATTATAAGGAAGGGTGATCACATGGCAAGGTGCATTTTATGGGCAAAGGTAAAAACACAGAATACAAGTTTGAAAGAGAAACAATGTCTAAGTTTATAAAAGCACAAGCTTACAGAGAAATAGTATGTTGGTTGGCTGACATAAAAAAATAAAACCAATCTACAACTGTGTTTGCTTAATAGTTCTTACCCAATGCCACTAACTCGAGTCAGAAAATTGATGGATGAACTCGTATCATCTTGCCGAATCTAAGGGTAAAAAAGTGGTTAACAATAATTTAGAAATGCTTTGCGAATGCAAATGATCTCATTGGGAATATACCAGTATTTATGAGAGGTTAAAAGCTATTTACACTTGCCTAGATAACCCAGACATAAGTATTCATATCTATCATAGATAGTTACAGGTAACACAGCAAGTAAGGATGTCCCATCTCTGATTTATTGAATGCTTCCCAAAAATTTTGCCTAAGGTGTAGCTCAGAGACAGAGTATATGCTTAGCATGGACCAGAACCTAGTCCCTAAGACCAAATAATTAAATGAATTTCTTTTCTTTTAAATTGACAGCGATAGACAGAGAGATAGATAGATCTATATATACACATTTATCATGTATAACAATATTTTGAAGTATACATGTGTTGTAGAATGGTTAAATCTAGCTAATTAACAAATTTGTGTCCACTCCTTTTATTTTTATGTTGAGAACATTTAACATCTATTCTCTGCATTTTCAATTTCCTAATACTTTTTTAAAGGGCCTGTTCATAAAAGACTAAAAATCATCAGGGTGAAATAAAGTCATAATAATGTTTATGAGAGTTTCAGTATAGAAATTCTAAGTGATAATGATCTTTTAGTAAAAGTTATAATCTCTTTTCTGCATGTTACTGAAAATGAGGAGACAACACTACCATCAATGCTAATAGTTGCTTAAATGTCACATAAAGTGGGAAAAGTTATGTGTGCATGTGTGCACATGCACTGTTCTTTAGATGGTGTCTCATCATGTTGCTTAGCTTGGTCTCAAATTCATGAACTAACGTAATCCTCCCATTTAACCTTCCAAGGCTAGCTGGAACTATAGGAATATAACACTACACAAAGTTAACACATGAAAATTTTATAGAGATATATTCACATTCTTAGAATACTTAAAGCCATAAAATTCATTCATATCTTTTCCTTCTGAGTGTCACTAGACTGACTGACATCAATCACCCTGACACATAACAGTTGCCATGGGGGAGATACTATAATAAGTAAGTGCACAAATAAATTAACTTTTACCTTTTCCAGTTTACGCAATTTTCCCGTTGCTAAAAACTCATCAATTTTTTCAGCAATTTTTGTTCCTACTCCAGGCTATAAAAGAAAATTAAAAGTCATATAAATATATCTACCAAATCACTAAAAAATAAAGTAAAAAGTAAAAAATGAAAAACAAATGATCATTTGACAAGTTTCAAAAGCAGACAGAAATCTGAACCCTAGTAATAAATTCTCCCAGACCCAAAATGCTTAAGTGACAGGCAAAAGAGAACCCTAACAAAACATATGACTCTAATTTATTTAAAATTAATTTTTGTTGTAGAAAAAAATTAGAAAATTCTACAAAGACTATTAAAATCACTTGTCAATCTTGCTGATCTGAAAATCAAGATCACCTACAGCCTGATCCCCCTCACATCTGTGACATACTGAATTCTTTTCTGCTTATAAATATATACATACTTATGTATTTTTTCTATATTTTGAACAATTTTCATATCAATAAATGTAACTGTGGAATCTTTAGTGGCTGCATAGTATATCACTGTATGAATGTATAACTTACCCAACAAATGCTCTACACAGAGGGTCATGAACTTCCTTTAAAGTACAGGTTCTTAAGCTTCAGCATATATCAGCATGGGGGAAAGAGGACAGACAGAAGTGGATGGGAATGATCACTTTGTCAAAGGGAAGTGGAAGAGGCCAAGAATTTGCACCTCTAAGTTCCCAGGTGCTACTGTTCAGGGCACACTGCGAACCACAACTGCACAGTTCAATATAGCCTACTAGGCACATGTGACAATTTAAGTGGAATTAAAATTTTAAATTTTTCAGTTACACTGGTCTCATTTCAAGAACTCAGTAAGCAAATGTGGGTGGCTCATGATTGCCTTACTGGAGAGCAGTGCTCCCAAATGTAAGCTCTAAAGGGCAGAGAGCCTATCTTCACTGCATTATCCAGAGTACCTGGCATGTAAGTCTTCAAAGGTTATGAAACAATGTATCCTTGTTGTGTTGTTTCAAAGGACATATATCAAGTTAGCCTTACGGAAAGTTGTAACAGTGAACAAAGTTCATCAGCAGTAAATGAGTGTCCCTTTTTTATATCTTTGTCCACAGTTTGTATTATAATGTATTGAATAATCTGATAGGTATAGTATTTTGTTTTAATTTCCAACTTTAATTCTTAGTGAAGTTAAACATTTTTCATGTTGGTTCTTTTTAGTTACACCTTCAACATGTGATAAGACATGCTACTTACTTCTTACTTTCTCATGGCCCTACGTTTTCTTCTATATACTGGGTTTATTTAATGTTTAATAAATGGCCCAAAACTACTGAGTGCCTATTCAGGTTCTGAAAACAGCAATCACAACGTAGAAATGAACAAAAGGTTTAGGGAAACTAGAAAAGGGAAACTACTTATTTCCTATACTGGATGATAATTAATTTACATGAGTAATAAAAATAATTTTATTATATAACATACTGACCTCAAGCATCACTACAATAACTTTTACTCCATAAAATAATGACCTCAAGCAATTTAGACTCCATCTATTTCTCATACTTACCATTAAGAAATATAAGACAGGGCTGGGGATGTAGCTCAGCAGCATACATGCCTGCCTGGCAAATGCAAAGTCCTGAGTTCAATTTCCAGTACCAAAAAACAAACAAACAAAAAAAAAAACACCAAAAAAATGCCTTTACTTGTTCGAGAAACACAAGATGATATCTAGAAATTTTTTTTTTTTCAGATTTCTGGAATTACTACAGAGCCTTCATATAGACTAGATAGTGAAAAATAATAATGATTTTTTTTACGTTAAGTCTAATGTAATGTAAAAGTAATTTCAGATACTTTTGTACTGTATTACAATTAAGGAAACACCATGATCTCAGATTGGGGATGAAGATAATCAGAGCTGTTCAGAATCTTTCTATAATAAATGAAGAAGCTATTTGCAGTAAATTTGAGGGGTTTTTAATCATTTGGTAGAATTTAGATGACAGAAAACAATCTATTAACAGGTAGACCTTCCCAGGATATATTTAATTGATACTGTTATAAACTACCAGGAGATATAGCCCTTTAGAAACTGTGACACTACTAGTAAATGAAACCTCATGGAAATTACAGAGAAGAGGGTTAATGCCATAATTCGAAAGGGTTTAATTATCTGATTATTCACAAATAAGAGCTTTTAGGGGACAGTAATACATATAAGTTATCACAGTTGGGAATCAGAGAAAAATAGCTAAGAACCACGTATGCTAGTATTACTCTCAGACACCAATGTCTTAAGGACCTACACTCTAAATGAAATTCAATGTAAGAGTGACAACATGCATACATGGCAAAATAGAGGGAAAAAAGCTGTGATTACATAAATTTTTAGAAATGTTAACTGATCTTTCCTCCAAATAAAAACACTTGAGTTTGAAAGAAGAGTTAATTTTATTCCAACACATCAGGATCAGTGAACTCTGCCTGTGTATGGGTCAAGGCAATCTCTTCAGAGAGAAGCTTAGTTTTATGGGAACCCAAAATTTCTACATGCATGAACTGTTCAATCAAAGTGCTCACTAAACCTACCAGTTTCTTGGCTTCTGCTCCACTCTTGATTTTGTGTGGGTATTTTGCTATAACTGATGCTGCTTTCCTATAAGAAAAAAAGAAAAAAGAAAACAAATTAAAAGTCCATCAAGGCTTTAATTTTCTTTAACTGGTATCCAAATACCAAGATAACTAATTCATCTCCATATAAAACTTGAAACTTAGATTGCTGATAGACCACCTACTATATTTTTAACTTTTAAAGGCACTTTGATGCTCCTTTCTATACTTAAATAATAATGGCAGTACAACATACTAGAACTTATGGGACACAAAGCATTCCTAAAGGGAAGTTTATAGGCTGAAAACTCCTACATCACAAAAACAAAGTCAGTACAAATAAATAACTTAATGATATACTTAAAGATCCTAGAAAAACAAAAACAATCCAAATGTAAAGCTTCTACAAGGAAGGAAATTATGAAAATCATAAATCAATGAAATTGAGACCAAAAAAAAAAAATACAGTCAACAAACTCAAGAGTTAGTTCTTCAAAAGAATAAACAAAACAGACAAATCCTTAGCCAATCTAAACAAAAACATGAATCAGTGCCATCAGAAATGAAAAAAGTATCCAGGCGTGGTAGCACACACCTATAATCCCAGCACTATGGAGGCTGAGGTAGGAGGATTACCCTGAGCTTGTGCCTGTCCTGGGCTATAAAAGTGGGTTCAAGGCCAGCCTAAATTACAGACTAAGACTGTGTCAACCAAAAAGAAATGAAAAAGGTGAAATCACAACAGATACTAGCAAAATAAAAAAGATTATTAACAATTACTCTATAAACATGTAAACCAATAAATCGAGTAATTCAGAAGAAATGGACAGATTCGTAGGTATATATGAATTACTAAAACTGAACCAAGATGTAAAAACCCTAAATAATCCAAGCAATTGCAATGAAGCAGTAACAAATCATCAGCCAACTAAGACAGCCCAGGTCCAGACAGGTTCACTGCTGAATTCTACAGAAACTTCAAGGAAGATCTAACACTAACACTCTTCAAATTTTTTAATGAAATTGAAAGGGAAGGAGTACTCCTAAAGTCATTCCTGGAATCTACCATTACCCTGGTTCCAAAACCAGACAAAAAGAAAGAAGTATGGAGCAATCTCTTTAATGAATATAGATGCAAAAATGTCTCAACAAGATATTGGTAAATGGAATGCAACATATCATCAAAAAGATCATACAGGATGACCAAGATAGCTTCATCCCAGGGATAGTTCAACATATACAGATCCATAAATGTAAACAGAAGCAAGGACATAAACACATAACAGAAGCATAAACAGAAGCAAGGACAAAAATCACAGTCATCTCAATAAACACAGAAAAAGCTTTTGACAAAATCTAGTATCCTCTCTCATGATGATAAGTAAAGAACATAAATACAGAAGTACCTTATCTCAATCTGCTAAAAGCCATATGACCAATCTACTGCCAGACTGGTCATAAATGAGGAAAAACTAAAAGCTTTTGCTATAAAATCAGAATAAGACAAGGATGTACACTATCACGTAGTACTTGGAACATTAAAAGCAATTGGGCAAGACAAAGAAATAAAAAGGGATATGTACAGGAAAAGAAGAAGTCAAATTAATATTTGCAGATGACAAGATACTCTATATAGAAGATCCAAATAATCCAACAAAAGACTCTTAAGTTAATAACCAAATTCTGTAATGTAGGATACAAAAATCTATAGTGCTCTTGTACACTAATACTGAACCCACTGAAAAGGAAATTTGGAATAAACACCATTCACAATAGTACCAAGAAAAATTAAATACTTAGGAGTTAGCCTGATTAAGGAAATAAAAGACCTCTACAATGAAAACTATAGTACCATACTGTGAAAAAGGAAATTGAAGAGGAAATTCACTAGAAAAGACTCTGGAAAGAAAGAACCAATATAACCAAAAAGTCTGTATTTCCACAATTGATATACATTTTTCTTTTAAATTCAATTTCCCAACCAAAATTCCAACAGCATTCTTCTCAAACTGGAGAAAACAGTCTTAAAGTTCATACTGAATCAGAAGAGATCCAGCATTGCTTGCGTAAAAAGAGCAAAGCAGGATCACAATCCCCAACTGGAGGTTGTATTACAAAGCTACTGCAACAAAAACAGCAGGGTAGTGACATAAAAATAGACAATGGAACAAAATAGAGGATGCAGAAACAACCCCAAGCATATTCAACTATTCGATTTTTGACAAAGAGGTCAAATACATACATTGGAGGAAAGATAGCCTCTTATAAATAAATGGTGTTGGGAAAGCTAGCTACCCGCATGTAGAAGATTGAATCTGTATCTGTATCTCTCAGCATGTACTAAACTAAAATCAAAATGGATCAAAGAACTAAATGTAGAAATATAACAAGTGTCTATCTACTAGAAGACAAAATAGGTAAAACTTGAAGTCGTAAGCTTTGGCAAGGATTTTCTGAACAGAACCCCAGTTGCATAGGAAATAGTACCAAGAATCAACAAATGAGATTGTATCAAATTAAAAAGCTTCTGTACAGCAAAAGAAACAACCCAGAGAGTGAAAAGATAAACAACAGAATGGAAAAACTTTTTGCCAGTTATTCCTCAGGGTTATAGTT
The DNA here is from genome assembly GCA_004027295.1 of Dolichotis patagonum. NCBI lineage: Eukaryota > Metazoa > Chordata > Mammalia > Rodentia > Caviidae > Dolichotis > Dolichotis patagonum. Next base: position 33,945 of record PVJX010008042.1, read on the forward strand.
TGTGTTTGGATGTCCCCCAAAGCCTCATGGGTCATGATGGGGAATGCTTTTTGGAGGCGACTGAATCTAGAGTTTGTGATTGGTTCGCTGTTTAGTGCTGGGATTGAGGATGTCCTACACCCACCCCAGGGTGCTATACCCACCCCGGCATACATAAGGGAGGGAAAGGCTTGTCTTCCCCTTTTGTGTTTGCTACTTTTCCTGTCTTCTGCTGCCATGAACTGTTGCCCCACTGCCACACCACCATGCCTTGGAGCCAGGTGATTATAGACTGAAACCTCTACAAACTGTGAACAAATTAAACCTTTTCTCTATTATCTTTGGGTGTCGGCTATTTCCCTCAGCAATGAGAGAAAAGACACTTAGAGGACTTCTATCTAGAATATGTAAAGAACTCAAAAATATCAGACTCCCTAAATAAAAGACCTAATTAAAAAATGGGCAACTAAAATGAACAATTTACAGAAATACAAGTGGCCAATAAATACATGAAGAAATGTGCAACATCTCTGGCCAATTGAGAAATGCAAAATAAAACAACACTGAGATTTCATTTTACTCCAGAAAGAATGGACATCAACAAGAAATCAAATAATAACAAACGCTGGAGAGGCTACAAGGGAAAAGGAACTCTTCTGTGGAAACCCGTGTTATGGAGTTTCCTCTAAAAACTAGAGATTACATTTGACCCAGGATCCCCTTTCTAGATGTCTTCCAAAAAGAGACAGACATCATATTATAGTGATACATGGATACCTATGTTTAAATCAGCACAACTGAAATAGTTAAATCTTGGAAGCAAGTATGTCCATCAACAGATGAATGTATAAAGAAAATGCGATACTTACAAATGATGGAGTACTAACTCTGCCATAAAGAAAGATAAATTTGAATCATTTGTAGGAAAATGGATATACCCTAAAACTATAATGTTAAATGAAATAAGTCAGGCACAAGCTTAATTACTGAGTGGTTTCTCTTATATAAGATACTCAATGTGTAAAGAAAAAGCAAAATTCAAGATAGACAATAGGAAGTACAGAGAAGCAAGCTAAAGGCAGTTTATGAAAGTTATTTCAGGAAAAGCAAGTTGGCCCAGATAATTGGTACTATGGGAGAGAGACTGACAAGGAAGAAAAATTAGATCATGAAAGACTTTTTGAACTGAGTGCGATGGTACACACCTATTAGAGTCCCAGCTACTTGGGATGCTGAGGAAAAGGAATTATAAGTTTAGAGCCAGTCTGGACAACTTTAATGAAACTCTGTCTCAAAATAAAGTTGAGAAAATGCCAAGGATGTAGCTCAGCAGTAGAGTGACTGCCTAGCATATACAATATAAGGGAGGGAAAGGCATATGTGAGGCCCTGAGTTCAATCCCCAGTACCATGTTAAAGAAAGTGGGGGTAATCATGTGCCATAATGTATTTGGGTTTTATCAAGGTAAAGAGAAAATATTTAATTAAAATGGAAGAATGATAGGATTAGATAACTAATTTCAAAAGACTTCTTTGGCCACAACCAACAGAAATGTATAGAAGGGTGGAAAGCAACATGTAAAGATAGTAGGGTATCATTTCCTTTTCTAGACTTATTTCCCATTCATGCCATAATTCGTAAACAAACAGACTTACTGGCTTCATGTCTCAATGCCTTGGTATATTTTGTTTGCTTGTCTGGATTGCTTTTCCTCTCATTTAATCCCTGATGAGCTTCTTCAAGACTAAAAATCTTATCTCTGAAGACTTCTGTGATCCAATCACAATATACAGTTGACTGTCTAACTTCCAGATTACCAATACATGGAAGGTAGCTCAATTATTTTTTATAGGAAGAAATGAAGGAAGCATAATCAGTTTTGAAATATGTTCAGCAGGAATGGAAAACTCTGGAGAAAAGTCCAGTGAGACACAGCCTTGAAGTCACTGATACAAGTGGTATTCAGATGCTAAGTCACTTGAATATGTGGTAAACTAAAAAAGGGAAAGTAAGAAAGTGAGAGAAAAGAGCTATCAGCAGACTTTTGGGAATACCAACAAGACAAGACAGATTGCTGGGGATTTAGCTCAGTGGCTTAAGCACCTGCCTGGCAAGTGTGAGGTTGTGAGTTCAATCCCCAGTACCCCCCCAAAAAAGGGAAAATGAGTACCATCACAGGAGTCAAGGGAAAGACTCTCATATGATGAATGCCACAAAGAGTACAATAAGATCAGACACAGGTGAGAGTATTTTCAGAGATGGCAGGACAAAAATTATACTACAGAGCCATAAGGACTGACTATAGATGAGGAAGTCCACACATAAAATTGATTATCCAAGAAAACTAACTGAAGCTTTTACTAGCTAAGCTAAAGGGAAATTAAGATTGCTTTGATTTTTATTTTAAAGAGCTCCTCAGCTCCTTAAGTCCCCCAACTTGCATACATTTTGACAGGCTAAAGAGCAGATGGAGGTGGATGTAGGCATATTGGCTAGGACATGTCTCCTTTTGAGGTCCCTGGTGATGGACAAGGATGGGATCCCATGAATGTGATAGAATCTGCCAGAGCCCAAACAGATGGAAAGATGTTTCCTTGAACCATATTTGTTTCACAGTATAGACTTCATCCACTGCTTTTCATAGAGCTCAAAATCACACCCAAATTTCCAGACAGTCACGATTAGTGATGGGAAAAATATGTAGGCTATATCCATTTATATGGGAATGTAACTGAATTGATCTAGAAAGCTCAAACTTCTGGAAATGTTAAGTAAGTACCACCGGGCGCTTGCTTTTTTTCTCCCTCTTGAAGATGGTCCAAATATCCACTGGACTGTCAACCCTACTACCTGCCACACAAAACAAGAGCATCCCAGAACACACACTACCAGCCAAAAACGCACTGTCCCACCTGTAAGCATTGTACTTGTGGATAGCCTGGCTCACGTTCTTCTCAAAATTTGCAAGTTCTGAAAAGGCAACGAGAGGATCAGGTGAGCAAGAACCACGAGTAAAAACACGAGAACTGGGTTCCCTTTGGGGGATGCCCACCCGATTCCCCCAGGCCAGACCAAAGGCCGCGCCGGCGGTGACCAGGAGTCCCGACCAACGAAGACGACCGCGGAAAGCGACCTACCACTGGGCAGTCTGGACGGGAGAGAAGGCAGGCTGGCCGCGGGTGGGGAGAGGGAAGCCGGCGGCGCGGTGGGACTCACCCATGAGCATGTCGGTGATTCCCCCGTTGAGCGTCTCCTGCGGCGCCTTCCGTTTACTCATGGCGGCCTGCACTGAGGATCCCAGGTGTCCAGCACCTGAGCCCGACCCCTTCTCCTAATCGTACCGAAGCACCGAGACCTGGAGCCGGGAGGGAGCCACCCGGCTCAGGGAGGTAGGCGCAACCGCCGGACAATGGCCGCCTCTGACAGGAGGCGCGGCGCGCGTGGTGACGTCACGGCGGCGGGCCAGGGGCGGGGCCGGGGCTCTCATCCGACCCTGTAGGTGCGCTAGGGGCGTGGGCAGGGTGCGAGGGGGCGGAGCCATAGACGCGGGGGTGGGGCCCGCGCAAGCCGGGGTGCTTTGGGTTTGTGTTTGCGAGGGCCGGGGCCGAAAGACTCCTCTTGCGGACGAGTTGTCGCACATACTCGCTGGGCGTGGGATGCATGGTGTGGAATGGGAGGAGACAGCGCTGCCACTGGGACCACAATGACCGGTACAGGCAGCCTAGCACACAGAGCTGTCTAGCGCGTCTCCCAGCGCGACGCTAAGCTGTGCGCTCTCCTGCCTTTTGTCAGGTCCCCGCGACGAAAAAGCACAAGAAAGGGAGATGTGTTGACCTGGCTCACGGGCACCAGCCCTTATTATAACATGAAGGCACATCCATGAGAAGTGTACATGCTTGAGAACGGAAACGTGACGTCAGCATTACTGTATAAATATAACTCCTGGTTTCATCCCAACTGCAATTCTAGGCAGTTATTTTGTGCATAAATTTAAATGTTTATTATAAAATGACATACAGTTGCTATCGAAAAATTTGAAACGCGTGTAAAAGAAGCGAATTAAAATTAGCGATTATCTCACCATTCAGCTGAAGTCCTATTTATAATTTGGGACATTTCTAGGTTTCTAATACAGTTCTTTTAAAATTTCCATTTTACAAAGTAATGAAGTAATGCTTCAGACTAGCTTTTTTGTTAGCTAGGTCATGGCTGTTTTCCTTTTTACAGCATCAGTGTAAATCTTAAGTAATGCTTATTAGACCTTTGGATTCCTTTTTTGTTAATTTCCTACTCATCCTTTACTGAGTTTCCGCAGGGGGCTGTCTTAGTAACTCACGGCTTAGTAACTCACTGTGTCCCAGCACCCACAATTTAAAGAAGAGGTTTATCTGGGTTCATAGGTTTTAGAGGTTTCAGGCCCTAGTCCGCTGGCTCCAGGCGGAAAGGGCACGGTGAAAGACTGTATGGGAAGAAGGCCGAGGGAGTGGGGAGGAGCTAGGGAGGGAGACACGCCCTTCCGGGGGCGTCCCCAGTGACCTGCCTCTAAACCAAGTCCCACCTCCTAAGCGCAAGGCCCTCACTCTGAGCACCAACCACAGTCTGCAAGCCCGCCTCTGTGTGCCTGCGACCTTCGTAGGTCACCCCAGAACCAAACACAATGGGTGTTTCTTTTCCTCCTCCCCTTCTCCCTCTTTGTCCTCCTCCTTCTTCTTCCTCTTTACTCTTCCTCTTTCCTCCTCCATCCTCCTCGTTCTCCTTCTTTGCCACGAGGTGTGTTTTATTTTCACTCACCACACAAATAATTTCTATAATATCCCAGGGCAAACTAGAGATTTTGTCAGCCTGATGGTGGGGAGGTCCTCTCTGAGACCCGCGGGCTGGTGGCATTGGCGCAGAGGGCCCGGGTTCACAGTGCAACTTGTGGCTCGTGTCCATCTTGAAAGTGGCTCTTCTTCCACATCACACCTGGGGGGGTCTCGAAGACAACTGGGTGGGAAATCCTCTAGGCTCTTAGGAAATCTCACTCCACTTTTCCTGCTCAATGGTCTCGTTGGTTGGCAGGGTGTTCTCCTGCATCTCCGTCTTCTTCAGCTTGACCTTATTAAAGCTGTAGATTTTCCCCCATGTCCGGCTTATCTGCTATTTTCTCAGAAGAATCTGAAGTGTCCCTCTCTGAGCCCGAGCTCCTGGTTCTCCCTGGGATATTTACTAATCTGTTAGATCTTTTACATACTACTATAGTATTCTTTTGTATTATTGTATTTTAAAATATTTATTTATTTATTTTGGTACCAGGGATCAAACTCACGACCTTGCACTTGCCAGGCAGGCACTTAGGCCACTGAGCTAAATTCCCAGCCCTTAAAATTTTTATAAATTTTGTATTTTTTTCTAATTTGTTTCTTGCCTTTCAACTTTATTCCTATAAAGTTGTAATTCCCATCTGTTTAGATTTATGACTTGCCCTCATTTTTTTCTCATTCATATTTTTCTCCTACTCATATTTTTCCCTATCAAATTGCTACTTCAGGCTCTATTCAGATTACTTTGTTCTGGAGAATTATTCCTCACTAAATCAAAATGTTTTAATCCCCCTCCCAAGTTTGAAAGTAACAAATATAGGGAATTGTGAGATAATTTTTATAAATATGAACACCATATGAAAATCTACCAAGAAAAATGATCACTTCTGTCTTTATCTTGTACCAACCTACATTTGAGCCACATAACTACTCTTCTTGATGTAATTTATGGGTTAACTCCTAAAGTACCACCTACTCTGCATTTTCCTTCTCTTTTCTGGCCATTTTCCCCCAGCTCTTCACTCACCAGCCTTTACCGGAGATGGCTGCAGGCTTTGACTCTCTAACTAGCTTTTCCACCTTGTCCAGTTTTACCTTCTTAAACACCATGTCTAGCTTGAAGACTTCCGTATTTCTATTTTTAGCCTTGAGCTCCAGTCTCACATACCAAACTTACTCCTGAGTATCTCTAGTTCTTTATCTTATATATCTTGAAGATAAAATGTCCTAAGAACTCTTGATTCTTTTCCTATTAGCTTCTCCTGAACTTTCCCCCATCACAGAAAATGACACTTTAACCCATTCTATCATCAGGCCAAACCATAGAAGTCTTTCTTACTTACTTTCTTTTTATGCTCCACATTCAGTCTCTTGGCAAGTTCTTGTTTTTTTGCCTCCAGAACACTGCTGGTCTTCAGGCTCTGCAGGTTTCACTTTTGCAGTCAATCACTGTAGATCACAAATACTTTGAATAAAACTGTCCTCAACATACACATTTTTTCTTGTTATTATCTAAACAAGACAATATAACTCTATGTATATAACATATACATTGTATCAGATATAGCTAGACATGATTTAAAATACCTGAAAGGATATTCATAGGTTCTACACAAACACTTCACCACTTTAGTCAGGGACTTGAGCATCTTTTACTTTGGATTCTTGGGGTACCCTGGAAAAATTCCCCCATGGATATGGAGCCGACTATACATTCTGGGTCAGATTCTCTCTCATCACCTCAGTCTAGTGCAACCTATGGTGGTCTCCTGAGCTACTGCCAAAGCCTCATCAACTGACTTCCTGCTTCTGCTCTCGTCCTCCTCAAAACTGGTCAGCAAAAAAGAGATGAGTGATCTTATAAAGCTGTAATACCAAAACACATCATATGTATTTAAATATCCTCATTCCACCTTGAGTGAAATCTATACTCCTTCCTGTGGCCCAGTCCTATTAGGATCCATAATTACCCACTATGATCCTAATATAACCCTGCCTGTTCTATTTTATTTCTTACTTTTGTCTATGGCACCTATGTTGTTGAGGACCACAAATTCACAATGGCTAATTTTGCATATTTCCCTATGGGATAAAAGGGAGGTTTAGGATTATTGGTACCACCCATCTGAGATTTCCCACTGACTCTTCTAAGTGTAAAATCACCATCTACCTCTTCTTAAATCATCCCAGGATTATACTCCAGGACCAGATCCTTCTTAGCATAAAATCATCTACACCCTCTTGAGTCTGAATCTTCTCAATTGTAATCCTTTACTAGCCCCACCTATCACTGTATACACCTAATAAATAGTGGCTACTTTGAGAGTGGAAAAAGTCCCATCCAGGGGACACTGACTTCCCAGCCACTGATATAATACTATATTTGTCTCTTTTTTATTTTTCTCACTGTATTCTTAAGATAGACATTCAGGACTCTTGGCTGGGCTCCGGATACCATGTCACCAGGTAGTACACACATGTACCTGCTTCAGGCAGTTTTCTCTGTGTAAGCCATTGTCTGGCTGCTCTCTTTTCACTACTTGAGTCTCAATCCAGTAGTCACAGTTCTGTCACATTCCTGAACAATGACCAGAGACTCTCTTCTCCATTTTCGGGCTTCATTTTCGTCATATCACTACCACTTTTGAATTTCAGGTTTGTTGTTTATTATTTGTTCCCTGCTGACCCATCCTCTCACCAACACACAGTGTAAACTATGAGAATAGGGACTTGATTTTTGTTTGCCACATAACAAACACTGCTCTGGGTGCTGTGTAGACAGCAACCAATAAACCAAATCTCTTGTGGAGATCTACAGATGTCAGTTGGTGATAAAATAACATTAAAACAACTCAAGTACTGGGGGCGTGGCTCAGTTGTGGAGCATGTGTGAGGGCCAAGAGTCACTCTCCAGCATCACAAACACAAACAAAATGAGTCAAAATAAGTTATGAAGGTAGCCCCTGAAAGGAATGGGTTCTAGGTCTGAGATGGTGGTTAGGAAAGGCCTCTCTGACACAGCTACCATGAGCAGAGAAGTGTGTGAAGAGGAAAGGAGCAGCAAGGGTGTCCGGGGAACCTAGTCCAGGCAGAAGCAACAAGGACAGCCCTAAGGCCAAGAAAAAAACTCTGCACAAACTGGGATGAATGGTCTCTAATCAATGGTTACACCTATGGGAATTACTTAGAATGAGCAGCTTTGACTTGAGGAAGTAAAATAGTGTGGGAAATGCACAGTTAGCAAGGGCAAAAGTGGCAAGCATGAGGTCAGAGAGGTGTCAGCAGTGAGAGAAAAGGCGATGGAGAGACGTGGTGGGGCCCAGGTTGTGGAGAACCTTCTAGTAGGCTGCCATTAGAACTTTTTGTCTTACTGAAGTGTAATACTTGGAAGGTTTTGAGCAAAGAAGTGACAATCTAACATAGTTCTCAAAATAATTATTCTGGCTGAGGCAGGGGAGGAGACAAGCTAGCATGCGACTATAATGGTCCAGGCAGGATATAGCAATTGCTTAGGCCCGGGACATCAAAGGAGACAGTGAGAAGGAATCAGATCTGGATATATTTTGAATGCTGAATCAGCAGGGCTCATAACCGGGAGGGGATAGTGAGAAAGTCAGGGCAGCTCCCTGGTTAGAAGAATGTGACTGATATTTATGTAGATGGGAAGACTGCAGGAGGTCTGGGAGCCAAAATCAGAAGTGGACTTTGTGAATGTGAAGTCTCTATTGCAGTCCAGTTAGTTGACAATGTTGACAAGGCAGTTGGATACTCTGGAGGTCCGAGCTAGAGGTATGAATTTGAAACCAGCAGTATTTCTGTGGTATTTAAAGCTTTGAGGCAGAATTAATCACTTTGGGAGTAAAGGTATCTTTGGTGTTTTGGTAGCAGGGATCGAACTCATGACATCATGCTTGCCAGGCAGGCGTTGTGCCACTGAGCCATATCCCTGGCCCTGAAGGTGTTGGGAGCCATTGAAGCTGGAAATTGATCACATATGCAAGGCTGGGGCATGGCTGTCCCAAGAACAAAGAGCACCCAGGGCAGCCACATGAAGAAGCTGCTTCAGCCTAGAGAATACCCAGCCCAAAGATGATCTGAACAGTGGGTTGCTAGGACAACAAGGTGTCATGTGACATTAAGTTGCTAAAATGTATAAATAAGTTCCCTTGCAGTGGGGGGTCAGTAGCTTTCCTCCCATCTGGAGAGTAAAGGCTCCATCTGACCCCAGCTTTGTCTTTTCTTTATTTTCTCATCCTTTCGTGGTCCTTCACCCAAGGAACCTCAAGGGTGGAATAGGTCCTGGCATAACAGCATCTTTAGAGAAAGAAATCTGGTTGAGGAAGGCAGATAGAGATCAGGTGGATATCATGGAATAAGCTGAGCAAACAGGACGAGCCATCCATGACAAGGATACTAGGTAAAAAGTGTTAAGAACTTTCCATAAAGAAGAAACAGCCTGGTGAATATAGATGAAATGAGCAGTGTGTAGAAGCTGGCAGACATAAGCTTAGAGGCCAAGGTGAAGGTCTCTGCAGGTAGACCGTGGAGTCCAGACTTGAGTCTCTAGATCATTTCATGCAGCATCATGACATTTCCAATTTTCTTATAGTAAAATCACTCTAGCAGCACTGTAGAAGGTGTGTCTCTGTTAGATGGGAGGTATTAGTATTCTAAAAACAAGACTACTTAAGAAACTAAGGCAAGAGAGTATAAGAAAGGGAAAAGGTTTAATTAGTAGGTGAAAAATAGGTGGGCCTTGGATGAACAAAGCAAGGATAATGACAGATGTTAGCATGATTAGAGCTGTATTTTGGATCTCACATGTGTCCCAAAGGCCTGCGTCTTAGAGGCTTGATGCTCAGCCTTGATGCTGTAAGCAGTGGAGAACATTTGACAGCGAGGCTGTCTGGGAGCTATGCTCCCCAAGGGGATTTGGGGACCCCCCCCAGTTTCTTCCTCTGTGCTCCCCCAGCCACAAGATAGGTGGTTTTGCTCCACCACAGGATGTGCTGCCTTGCCAAAGCAATGGGAGCAGTGATCATGGACCAGCACTTCCAAAATTGTGAACAAAATTTTCTTTTTATAAAATGATTATTTTGAGTATTTATTCAATAACAAAGCTAACACAATCACTAACGTATGGCTTATGGGACTTACTGGGTGGCAATTTCATTATCTAAAATAAAAAATACAATTTCAACAGATTTGAGGGAAGGGTGGATAATAAAGGTAGTCTCCGAGGTGTCTGGATATGTTGCAGTGGGTAGATATAAACATATGAAGTTTAGCATTAGAATTATAAGTGTGTGAGCCTCAGCATAAACACAGTAGTTATGAGGATGAGCTTCAAAATTGGAAAAAGCCAGCATTTTCCTTCAAATTTATAAAATATACTTTCTGCTTTGAGTACCCATGGAACATTGCAGCTTCTTTTCAGATATAAAAATAAATGCAAAAATATTTAAACAGAATTTAAAAACAGTACAATCAAATAATTGATAAAGTTCAAACCAATTTATGACTTTAAAGGGATTCAGAAAACCAGAATAGAAAAAAAACCTGATACAGACTATATTCTAGAAAGCTACAGTAAACACTCTTTTCGGCAAGAGATTTTGGTCCCAGAAGAGGGCAAGGATGGCCACTATCATACCACTGTGCAAACAGATCCTAGCCAATGTAGTGTGACAGCAAAAAGAAATAAAAGACAAAGAGATTAGAAGAGAAAAAATCATAAGTATTTACAGTGAAATGTAACATATAGATGACACAATAAAATCAAGAGACACTAGGAAAACTAATAAAAAGTTTACTAAGTTTCCAACTATATGCTTGAATTACAAGTATTAAATTATTCCTACCTACCAGCAACAACCAGTAAAAAAGAAATTGTAGAAAATAAAATATATTGAAAAAATTACCTAAGTCAGTAAGCAAACAAAACTATCAAAATTTAAGCATTTTTAAAATGTACAACATCCAGAAGATTAAAATCTTTAAACTATTTAAAAGTTTTTTTAAAAGGCCTAAATACATAGATGACAGGTGAATCGCACAGCTGCAACAGTGAGGGAAAGAAGTTAGACACAAAAGCATCTACTATAGGTTACATCTACATGAAGTTTGAACAGGCAAAACTTATCTCTGGTGACTGCAGTCAGAAAACTAGCTCTTTTTGGTGTTGGGGATAATCGCCTAGGAGAAGAAAGGTCTCAGGGCATTTCATGCGCATGTGGCTCAGCCTATCACAGTGACTATGTCAAATCACTTCCCTCCCTTAGTCCGTGCTTATGTTTTCTGAATGTCTCTATGGCTGTCACCTGAAGAAGAAAAGGCTGTTGCTCAGTTTACTGATGACTCTTCACAACACACTGACCATAGACAGCTGCAGCACCAACAGCCCCACTCAAGGAGCTCTGAAGGACGGAGGTAAAGAAAAGCCTCCTAGGAGATATTTTTCCCACTTTGAAATAAGATGTGGCCAGAAATGTGGATCTACTCTTGATTCATGGGCTCTTACTAATGTCTTGGCTGGATGATCACAGGATTGGAAGGAACAGGATGGAAAGATCGGTGACAGTGAAGCAGGAAGAGATATGGGTGGATATCACAGATAAGACAGATTGAAGGTGTTTATATCTTATATGACTGCCCATTGGTGAGTGGATGTCAGTCTTTTTCTCCAGCCAGCTCAGCGTTTGCTCACCAGGTCATGAACAAAGTAGTATGGGAACAGGGACAAAGCCTATGTGCAGGTTCACCAATGTGAACTTCCCCTTACAAAACTCATGCTTTGCTCATGCTACTGTTTCCCTGCCAACAGAGACTAACACTGGGTCCCCCTAGGTATAGCACACAATTCTCCCAGAAGCTATCTGATGGCAGGCTGATTATATGGGACCTCTCTTATCTTGGAGGAGCAGATTCACCCTCATTGTCATGCTTTGTTGGATTAGATACATAATCTGAATACAGATTTGTCTTCCCTTACTACTCTGCTTAGCACCACATCTGTGGACCCACAGGACTGTACTCCCCATACCACTACTCCTCATCAAGGATCTCATTTCTCAGCAAAAAGGCTCAGCTCAGGGAGTTAACTAGACTTACAACAAGCCCCATCACCCAGCAGCGGCTGGAGTACCTGAAACTGGGATGGCTTTATGAAGACAGTTACAGCCCCACGTAGAGCATACCTTGTTAAAAGGTGAACTACGTGTACTAATATCATTATATGAAGCAAAGGCCACACCCCCCACAAGGGTCAGAATGCATGGGTCTGAGGATCAAAGAAAGGCTGAAAATGGGAATGGCTTATCCCTCTGCATATACAAAAACTCACTTGGAAAATGTTTGTTTCTTATGCTGGCAATCTTGAACTGTGCTGGCCTAGAGCTGCTAGTGCTCAAGGGTGGGCGAGATAATTCAACCAAGACTACTATAAGGTTCCATTGAGTTGAGAGGTGAGATGCCATTTGGGACTTAATAAGGCAATGGGGTTAACAGGCAAAAAAACACAAAAAACAAAAAACAAAACCCGTTTATTGATTGGGATGATTGATCTTGGTCGCCAAGGGGAACTGGATTATCACCATTGGAGCAGTGATACAGTGAGGACTGTGTCTGGATCCCAGGGGATTATGTGGGTCACATGTGCATACACTCATGTGCCACAGTTGAGAATAACAGAAAATAAGAGCAAAAATTAAAAGTTGGATGACCATGGGCTCAGGTTCTTTTAGGAATGACAATTTGTATTACTACACTGGATAAGGGATTCCAACAAGCTGAAGTTACTGGCTGAGGACAAAGGAAAGAAATCAATAGCTATCAATTACAGCTTCATGGAAGACATCAGTAATAATTACAAAAAGAGGAACGGCAGTAAGTAGCTTTTCACATTTTCTCTTTGCTTGTCATATGTAGCTGCCTATTTGCATGTGTTACCTATAGCATAAGGGGTGTGTGAGGGAGCACCAGCAAAGGCCACCAGGCTTGTGTAAAGGCAACATGGCTAGAATTCATTGTGCCTGGGTGCAGGCAAGCAGAGGGCAAAAAGGTCATCTGTAGGGAACAAAGAGAAGTGAGTTCCTTTTACAGGAATTGACAGAAGGCAAGAGACATTGGTGGAAAGTGGGTAAAGTTCTTGAAGTGTCCAGTGTAAATGCTCAGGTGTCTCCAGATGTCCTAGGACCTGAGAAATTCCTTGTCCTATCTTATCTCCTTTAAGACATCCTGGGATTGCCACTGACAGCTCTGGTGCTGAGCCAGGTTCCCTGCTGAGAGAAGCAGCTCTGACAGCAGGCACACTGGGGACTGGGGAAGTCAGGTCCCATTTAAACCTTACATTATCTACTCTCTTCTCCCTCTTTCCTGATATTGTTTTATATACAAATTGCTAGAACAAACTTTACAACTTGTTGTAATTTAATTTGGTGATTAATGTAGCTACCAGCAGGTTCAGTGAGGTCTATGCATTTCATTCTGGGGTAAGGAGGAAAATCCGTTTATTTCTATGAAGGTGGCTGCATACTGCTAGAGGGAAACAGTCAGTCTAGGGTGTATCTGCAAATTGCATAGCTAAAGGATGTGCTGTTGTTTAAATCCAAATCCACCCTTGTCTTGCTTTGGCTACTATGATGTTGTTTCCCTGCCACGCGAAAGCATTTTCAGAGGACACCAGAAGGGAACAAGTCCCCTCTGGGTATCTGGGGCCATGTGCTGGAGTGTGCCCCAGCTAGCAGGAAGGTTCCTGGGCCAGCATGAAGTGTAGGTTCCCACACTACACTTCCCCCGCGGGTGGTTTCCAAGTGAGAGCCGCCTGGTCCCTCTCTTTCCGTGGGCCTGGCACCTGCGGTTCCTGTGGTACCTTAGAGGAGCGCCCTCGCCAGCTGGATCCAGCTGCATCTTGGCTGAGAGCAGCAGCTCTTTCAGATGGTTCTACCTTGAGTCCTCTGCCTCAGCCTCCAAGGTAACAGTTGCTACAAGAAGCTGATTCTCCGTTGTAGTTAAGTGATTTCTTATATTAAGTTTTCTTTACTAAAGGAAGTAGTTTAACAGTTTAATATAAAAGTGTGGTTTTATATTCCTGACTGGACCATGACTAAAAGAAGCATGGCGGTGGTACTGTAGTTATGCTAAAAACAAAAAGTGACGGAGGGCTGGAGAGTGGCAGAAGACCTGCTTGACAGGCACACAGCCCCGGGGTCTGTCTCCAGCCTGTGTGCAAAAATTGCTTTGCTTTTCAACATACATACTGAAAAATGGGTTAAATGTGATGTCTGAGATCTAATAAATAAAAGATGAGAAAGTACACATATGATATCTGCTAAGTCCAGGAAAGTAGAATATAGTTCTTCACATTTTTGCCTGTTTTTATATAGTTGCCAAACTCTCCATCATAAAACATTCTGAAAACCTCTAAATGTCCGAATATTCCCACAGTCACCAGTGCACAGCACAGCATGGCTACGGGAGCCTTCGTGACAGTAAACCAGGGGCAGTAGTGCTGGGATGATCTGACATCTGCTCAAGGTACCAGGGAAGGGCACATGCCTGAGACCCAGAGATCAGTTTACTGATCCTTCTTAAATCTCAGAAGGTAAAATTATGGTAATGGCAATAGCACTTAGCTCATCAGAATTGCTTATAGAAGACTATTATCAACTAAAATCCATTGGTTGGAAGCCCCACTTTTTTTTTTTTTAATCGGTTACCGAAGATTAAACTCACGACCACGCACTTGCAGGGCAGGCGCTTTATGCCACTGAGCTAAATCCCCAGCAGCCCCATTTTTTTTTTTTTTAGTTTAAATTTTTTAATTTTATGAAATCTCAAAATTTCTGTAATATATTAATGAACTATTTCCATAAAAATACTGAATAATACTTTGTTCAATAAATACTTTGCTGAAAGTTTCAGCTCAAAAGTCATACCTTTTTCTTTTTCTACAGACAAGGTCTCACTATGCAACCCAGGCTGGCCACATACACACAGCTGTACTGCCTCGGCCTGACTGCTGGCATTATAGGTATGTGTCACCCTTCCTGGCTTCACATCTAATTCTCATGCACTAAAATAGCATGGATTTGGGACACTCTAGAATACTCTGTGTTTTGAAATCCACAGCTGGTCTGTTTTAATCATAATTGGAAAAAAAAATAACAGTACTCCCAATTCTTCCAACACCATGACTGATGAGTGTGGTGGTACAGGCCTGTGAAATCAGCTATGCTCCAGCTCCACAAACCACAGGCGACAAGGGATACAACCTGCCCCAGAGCCATCAGAGGACATGGTCCAGCTGATGACCTGATGTCAGGCTTCTAGCCTTCAGAGCTGTGAGAATAAACTTCTCTTGTCTTTTAAGCCTGGAATTCTTGTTGAGGTAGCCTGGGAAACACACAGCCAGGCAGTGCAGGCTTCCTTGGGTGTTTGTGTCTGTGCGCATTCACTAGCTCCTCCAGCACCCGACCTGGACTACGACAAACAAAGACCGCTCTGGGAACTCACTTCCCACATCATGCTCAGAGCCAAACGCCTCCGGCTAGTCACCTCATCCCTGCCTTTCAGAGTCTCGTACTGCATTCGCTTACACAGTGTCCAAGGACTTAAAAGCATATTATATCTGTTTAGAAGCAAGAAGTCCTAACTCCTGGGTTTCCACTTTTTTAATTAGAATGGTCCAGCAACAAGCTTGTTAAACTGTGGCTTTGGTTATGCCATTTTCTTGCTAGAAATTCTTGAGGGACTCTAAGTTACCTATAAAGCTTGTCCACAGCCTCTACTTAGCTAGCATTCACTACCTCCCTAATCTTCCCCATCTCAGTTTTATACTCTTATTCCCCATATTCCTTTTACCAAGGATTCCAAACCATGCTTTTTCAGACTTTTGGACATTAATAAAGGGGTAGCAGAGTTCTGTGGGCAAATGATATAGGAAATCAGTGGATTTACATAAATTAAGCCAGTTTTTTATTATAAGCCTTTCAGACAGTTTACCAGTGTATAGTATGATTGTCCAAGCAATGAATGCAGGCAGCATTTTCTAAACTTACTTCACCAGGGACTGCTTCATGCTATCTCCATGGAAGTCACTTTCCAAATTTCTTCTCTAAGCATATGTTACCTGTCTGTGATCACCTGCACTAGTTTTGTTTTCCTGCTCTGTCCATATATTTTTAAAAGTTTTGTGAAGTATGGAAGAAGTAATGTGACTGCATTGTTACTGATCCAGATACTGGTCAATTTTACAGAACGTCTCATTTTGATGAATTATAAGTTTAGAAGCCCTAACCACAGTTATAAAAGTGGACTATAAAATCCTGTGCAAGTAACACTTGAGTCCTGTTAAAAAAAATATAGAAACTATGTGTAAAAACAGCTAATTTAATAAAACTGCTGGATGACATGAAAGGCAGGAACACTCATCCCACCGCAGGCACACAGAGGTGTTTGCCTAGGCAGAGGTGGGCAGTGGCAGCAGGCTGGTGGCTGACAGGCACTTTGCTTCTTCCCTTCTGTGTGACAGTGACGCCCAGGCAAGTGGCTGGCTCCAGTGAGTCAGTCTGGCTGAACGGATGCAGACAGCAGCAAGCTTGGCATCACTGTACAACCCTGCTGAAGGGGATGACCACCAACATAGTAGGTAAAAGTAAAACTTTAGCAGCAGTTAAGTAAAAGGTAGAAGAAAGGCCAGACCTATGATTAAAACATCTGTTGAACAGAAGCTGAATCCAGATGGCTGTAAGATGAGCGAGGCAGACAGGTCAAGGCCTCTCTGGAGTTAAGGAAAGGACAGGTGAGGACAGGCTGGCACCAGCTGTCATCTCAGCTGTCCTGATACATTCAAATCAGACTTCTGTCGGGCAGTCCCTGTGACAAACCACATCGGAGGTCTTTATTTATAGCAGAGAAGGCAGCTGCAGGGCTCTGTTTCCCTGATCACACGAGGCTGCGGAGGCCTTCCAGTGTGCACACAGGGTGCCAGCATTGCCTGAAGAGGGCCAGGCTCCGGGCCACGGCAAAGGTCGCAGCTGCAGGGAGGCTGAAGGTCGCAGCTCCATCCAGCTGCTAGAGAGTGCTGGGACGTCACTGCAACAGCAGCCACCGTGGGAGAGCCATGGGCCTGGTGTGGAAGGCCCACTCACAAGGCCTGCTCCAGAGCACTCTGTTCCTCGTCCTCTGTGTGTAACCAGCTCCAGTCCAGAGCCTGAAAGTACAGGCATGTTAAATGTTCGGCAGCCACTGTAAACCTCAGCTCAGCTTTTCTCTTCTGAGGCAAACAGCACAGGGGGAAGTACAGTTAACCCTTTTGTCAGCATAGGTCCTACACTGCAGCACACCTTTGAGCGGAGCATCCTTTGGACTGAAATTCTGTGACTGTGCAAACTGGAAAGGTGTGCAAACTGGAAAGGTAACTTTAGTCTGGCCTATAGTATACAGTCCTCATGTACAGGTCCACTGAAGGCTGGTGGGAGTGAGGCTGAGCTCAGCCACCAATTTCCAGCCCTACAGAGGAAATGGACTCAGAAGACTTTCTTTTCCTAGGGCAGAGTGTAAGCAGTGAAATGATCGCTATACAGTAGGAGAGGACAAGCAGCAAGAGACAGAGCACCCACACTGCAGAAGGTGACGAGCCCACTCAAGGCCAAGGGAACCGTTTAGGGTCCTCTTGTCAGTATCTTCTCACTCAGACAGCAACACAGCTGAGCTCCATGCCTTGCACTGCAGAGCCATGCCAGGGTCCTGTCTGTCACTGCAGCCCAGCAGAGCACCCAGCGCACACCAAAAGCAGCAGGATCCGTGGTGCAGGTGGCATAATGGGAGTAATGACACCTCCTCACCAGGAGTCAAACTTCACAAAGATTAATTAAGTAGGATAATACATATAATGTGCCCATAGCATGCAATAATAGTCATAGTTACTATACATAATTTACCAGGTACCAGGTCTTAAGTATATACTGAGGCTATATGACACTGAGGTTAACACTGGCTGGCTTATTTTCTTCCCCTGTTTTGCTGCAGAAGGGCCAGGTAGGGCCGGGGCACTCGAGGGAGTTACCATGAGGCTCTGGTCCTGCTCCTTCATGGTGTCCTGCATGGCGCTCTCCAGCTGGGAACACAAGGAGTGCGCTTCGGCCACAAGCTCCTCACTGTGGGCGACAACCGAGTGGTTAGACTATGAGAGGTCACCTGCACACACTGCAGCTATTCCTATCGCTTCAAAATATGTAATAGAGTTTTTCACATTATTTTAAAAACAAGGTAGCTATTATTTTGGCCCTGAATGCCTTAAAACAGCACATCATCGACTTGTGACATCATTTTTCTGGTTAAGTACTTCTGAGAAGCCAAAAATCCAGTCATAAGCATTATTGTTCAAAATAAGAGAAGTACATAGATCACCAAGAACAAAAAAGCAAAAGAGCTGTTTCACTTACTAGATAGCAGACTAACTACAAACTTCCAAAAAATCTAAAGCTTTTCCCCGAGTTGCCTGCTTTCCAATTTTCAAAAGAGAAAGGAAAAAGCAATGGACAAAACAATTCACTACATTTCCATATTTCCTTCCAACTTGAGATGCAAAATCCTGGAAACTTATTTAGTCCAATGTTCTCTCTCTTCTCTGCAATAAGAAATGCATGGGTCACCTATCATGAATGGGTCACCATGGAACAAACACAATCTAATAAACCATCCTTCCTTTTCTGAGCACAGCTCTGTGACAGAGACCACCATGACCCCTGTGCTCCCAGGAAGACTTGTCTGGGCTGAGAATAACACTGGAGGAAAACACCCAGCACAGGACGTAATGCCCTTTATCACACTTTACTCTGAAAAATGTGGCGCTGTGTGGGGGAAGGAACCCAGAATGCTTTTTTTTGTTTGTTTGTTTTGTTTTTTTTTGCAGTGCTGGGGATAAAACCCAGGGCCTCACGCATGCTAGACAAGTGCTGTACTATGGAGTTACACCCAAGGTCTCCATAGGGTGTTTTTCTCAGCCTTACTTGCTATTAGGTTAGAGGCTTGCTACCAGCCCTAGAGGGCAACCAGAGATGTGTGAGACCTGGGTGCTACACAAGAGCCACACTAAGGCAGCTGTAAGTGCATGGAAAAGCTCAGACTTGGAGTGGAAAGTCATCAGGAGTCACTGAACAGGTAATACTAGGTTAGAATGGCATTTTGGGGGGACTGAGGGTTTGGTGGCAGAACAGACAGGAAGTTGGGAGGCAGAAAGCCCTTCCAGGAAGAGGTCAGAATGTTCTGCTCACTGCTCTGCTACAGTGGCTCAGGCAACAGTGAACAACAGAGGAATGAACAGATGATGAGACACACTGGGAAGAAAAACAGTAGCTTGGTAAATAGAGGCAGGCAGGTGGGTGGAGGCCAGAGGACTCAGGCTGATGAAGAAGATTCATTCTAAAGGGCCACTAGTCTTGAAGCACAGAGAATGACTGGTAGACTATAAGCAATGGTACTTTCAATATCCTAAGCAATTAGTAACCTAACACCTGGACAAACAAACCATTTAGTAAGTGAGTTACAAGGGACACAGGGAGCTGAGATAAGGTCTCAAGCTATTTTGGGGGAGTATAGTTTCAGAAGCTTTCACTCCAGCATACACTACACTTGATCTTATTCATAAGGCCGAGAAGTGATAGCCTGTCTACAACAAAGAGGAGCAGACACAAATTAACTGGACAGATGTTCATCAGTGCCGTCCCCAGGGGCTCCTGACGTGCCCTTGGATGTGCACTGCTAATGGTGACTTACCTTTTCTTGGCTGGCTCAGGGCTGCTGTCAGAGGCAGTGGTAGGCTGGGACAGCAGCTGATCAGAGTGGCTGAGTCGAGATGTGTTCATGCTATCTGGGCTTCCGCTGACAGGGCCACGGACCTTGCTCTGAAGTGCAAAACCAGGAAGATAGTCAACAAAATTCTGAAGGCCAGTAACGGAACACATTTTACACTCACACTACAGTATTTCTGCTACAAGACACTATAGCTGTTCAAAGTTCCCAGACCGCATCTGTCAGTGACAACAGCTGGGCCTGCACATTCAGCCTCGGAGTGTGTCTGTGTCTAAACGCTGGGACACGTGGGCACCTGCACCTCCAGGCTTTACTTCACTGGTGTGACTCCTTAGTGAACTCTTACACAGAAACGGAAGGCAGATATTGCTAGCCTTTCCCAAGCAGAAGGCAGAGCTACATGAAAGGTCAGGGAACCATGACCCATACGTGCTGTGGTACAACGAAGGGAAACTGAAATTCTCCAGCTCTGGGGTGCTACGGTCATCCATACCTCCTCATATTTGCACCCCATGCAAGTGACCTACTGCCAACTTCTCAGCACTTCATGGCACTGCCCTTGTTGAGCCTCCAGTCAGCTGTTACTTGTCTGCCTCAAAGATTCCTATCCCTGCTCCTTGCTCTCAGTATACCCAGCGCTTGGCCCTCGAGCTAGTGACCCTCCCCGGCTTCACCTCCACCATTCCACCTAAACCGACTCCAGTTTCTGCAGATGGTGCTTCCAGAAGCCAGCCTGACCCCTCCAATTTCATCCTCGATGATCACTCCAATCACCCAGGTCAACTCCAGCCTGCTCCTGCTCCATCTGTTGTGCCTTATCTGCTGTCCAGCACCTGAGAGACCCAACTGTCCATGCCTCCTTCTGCACTAGGCTTGTGAGGCTGCGAGGTGGCAGGCTGTTCCCACACAGCCCGGCTTAGCTGTTCTCCAGCCCCACACTGTGTGGCCCTCACTCAATCCAGTCTTAGCCAACATAAACACAAATGGGGTCAGTGTTTCATAAGCTCCTTTGATATGAACGGGAACCCTGTCCAGTTTCTGCAGATGGTGCTTCCAGAAGCCAGCCCGACCCCTCCAATTTCATCCTCAGTTATCACTCCAATCACGCAGAAGACATCAGCTTTGGTCAGGTCTTTGACAAAGTACTGCCATTGTCCTGGGCGTCTTTCCGGGCAGCCATCCCACCACCTAACTCCTACTTACCCTTCAGAAACTTTCCTTCTTCCCTCCCCTCTAAGGAGGAAGCTGAAGTCTCTCTGCTTCCACTGCTCACTGGGACACAGCTTTACAGCACTCCCTGCTCTGGACGGCTGGCTGTGCCCCTCCACTTCTTTCAATTTCTTCATCTGGTGATGGCTCCTGTTTTCTTTCTTACAGGAGGAAATGCCATTCAGCCCTCCCACTATCCATGCTCCTGGTCAGCGGTAAGGATACCAACTGTGCTCTCTCTCCAACACTCTCAATCTCCTGCTTGGCCCACAGAGGTGCTCCAGCCTCCAGGCTCTCCCGGAACAAGCAGCTCTCTGCCCTTGAAGCTGCTGTTGACTGAACTGTTCTCTTCCTTCTTCCCCACCTCTCTGCAGCCCAATGGGCCACTCCTCAAAAGCTCCAGCTTCTACTGCCCTCTGTGCCCTGCGAGTCCCCTTCCTCTCGCTGTCTGGCTTTCCATCTCCTCCTGCGAGCCATCGGCATGGTCATGGTACACTGAGGCAGGTGCATGGCAGGTGGGGGAGCATCAGCCCTAAAACATGGTCACATCTTTGCCCTGACCTGTCGCTTGACCTTAATTATGAAACGGGTCTTTGCAGAGGTAATTGGAGGATGGATCCTAAGAGAAGATCATCCTAGACTATACAAGTGTGATCCAAGTCTGGTGACAGTGTCCTCAGGGAGACATGAAGGTCACAGAACTGAGACAGATTGGAGTGGTGCAGCCAGAAGTTATGGAATGCCTGGTGCTCCAGAAGCCAGTGAGGTCAGGGTGAATTCTCCCCCAGAGCCACAGAGGGGTACCGTCCTGCTGACACCTGGAGTCCAGACTCTGGCCTTAAGATCTCTGAGAAAATCATCTCAGATGGTTTGGCGCCATCTGGTTGCACCGGTTACAGCTGCCATGAGAATAATAATGGCACAGCCTCTGACCACATCCTCAATCCGCACCCTTTGTCACAGGGAGTGGCCTGAGCAGAGGCTGCCTAGGGCTTCAGGTGGCCCTGTGGCCACCCAGGTGGGAGGCTGGGTAACAGTGGACACTGTGACTCACACAGGCAATCTTCAGGAGGTTCCAGAGCTCCTTCTGACGCTTCTCCTGGAGCTGGACGACAGTCTTCTCGTCCTCATTCATCAGACTCACCACCTCTTCCACCTTGGGCAGCAACTCCAGGGCCTTCTGCTTACAAACCACAGTTTTACTGTGAAGAACAAACAGGAGGCACTCCCATGGGCCTCGGGCTGGAGCATGCATGGTGCCTTCCCGAGCAGCCAGTGGTCCAGTGAGGACTGGCAACAGTTTCCCTGATAGCCACAACTCCAACTGGAGCAAGAGCCACTGCCAGCCTCCCTGGAGCTGAGCTGCGGCTCTGCCTCCTACCCTGGAGCTGCAAAGGGCTTTTGTACCTCAGCTGTGTATAAATCACTCGCACTTTCTTCTCGAAGCCTTGAATGGCTTGAAGTAGCAATCGCACCATTTCCTGACTGTCACCGTCTGTTCTCTGGTCTGGGGAAGAGAGTGACACAGTTGCTCCAGGAGGGTGGCAGTGAGGACCAATGCCTCAGAAATGCAACAGAAAGGTGCTGAGGTGCCCGAACCACCTACCTCTTGGCTTTTCCCTTAGTCTCCTGTAGAGCTCTCTTGCTTGCTCCTCTCTGAAATACATAAGCAGCTGTGTGTAGACTAAAGGCTGATTAGTGCATACACAGCACTGCTAATTCTTTCTTTTTGTTTTTTGAAACAGGGTCTTGCTATGCAGTGCAGACTGGCCATGAACTCACTATGAAGCCTAGCCTGGTCTTGAACTTGTGGTGATCCTCTTGTCTCAGCCTCCTGAGTGCTAGGATACAGGCATGCACCACTACACCAAACCAGCATTGCTACTTCTTGCCAGCACAATTACTCACTTCTAGATAAAAGGCTTAAACTGAGCAGTGAAACCCAATCTTGTGCCTGCTCAAGATTTTATACCCTTGTCTTCCACAATAATCAGGCCAAAAATGTCTCATCACATGAGTCCAGTGATCAGAAAGACAGTGGTGCAGTGCCCCTCTGCTCTGTTTAATGTGTGAAGTGTCAGAAACTCTACATGGGCAGACTAATCAAAAAGGAGGACAGACCAAGGAGTACTGACCTCTGTTCTTGAGATCTGCAGAACTAAAGAATATCTTGTAGTTCAGATCTGAGCTGCATCATCTGGCCCCTTCTCTGTGAGCGGCAGCCCCGCAGTATACCTGCCACCTGCCTGTATAAACCACCCCTCAGTTAGCTGCAAGGCAAGATGGATCTGGACAAGGGTCCTCCGGTCAGCAGGCACCTTTCTGGCCTCAGCATATCCTCTTCCAGCCTAACTGTCATGCTGTGTGGCAAGGTCTGGTACCAAGACTAATCACAGGACCTTCTTGACTGAGGACTAGTTTTTCTAGTGATGTCCATAGTAATCAGTTGACAGCCCTCATTATCAAAGCTCAAATACCCCAAGGCTTAAGAAGGAAGAAACATTCATGCCGCCTTGAATTTCTCCTCTACTTGGCTTCCATGATGCGACTCCAGTGCCTTCCTAGGGCCAGAGCAAGAGCACACACCTACTTTGACGACCTAGGCCCAATACAGAGAGATTTCAAGTATCCTCCAAGAAGCTTGACTTGGGAATTAAAAGCTAAAGAATTAGCTAAAGAATTAAAGGACATATAAAACGAATCACTAAATCTCTGTTCAGATTTATCATCCTAAGAATCCTAGCATCAGGAAACACTGCTGAGTTCAAAGTGACAGACACCTCAATAAACCGGTGCAGACCATCTGCACACTGGGGGCTGCAAGTCACTTCCTCCAGCCAATGTGAGTCTGCCTGGTGCCGCATCCCCTCATGGCACCAATGCCAGACACCTAAAAAAGACTAAAAAAAATAGCGTCCATGTCCAAACTCCTAAGCTTGCCAGGCTCCTCCCTCCCTGCAACACTTCTTGTTCTTCGAGCCCCTAAACCTGGACTAGGGTAGGTGGATCAAGCAGGCACATCCGGTAGGATGGTAAAGGCCACTTGCATGTTCCGGCCTTTACAGATTACAAACTGCTTCTCAAATACATTATCTGAATGGATCCTTACAACTCTGTGATATCAGCGGGGTTTCTTTGCCACTTAATAGTTTTAAAAACTAAGGCTCAGATTAACATGATTTTCTGTGGCTACCTCTGGGACACAGGCAGATGACTGACCAGGGGACAGGCAGCATGGAAGCACAGTGCCACAGTCTCCTGGGACATTCGCAACACACGCAGAACTCCGCTGGGGGTACTCACAGGTCATCCAGTGTGCCGCCCTGCTTGCGCCCCATTGGGCTCCTCTGCAAGTCCACGATGTCGGTCTGCAGGGCCATCATCCGCTCCACCAGACACTTCACTTCGGTCTCCTAATGAAAAGGCTGTGCTAATGTCAACTGATGTAAGAGCACATCGAGACACATGACCTCAGGTCCTAACTCCAAGGGAACTCTCAGTTGACTGGCCAGAAGGAATGTGAACTCTGGCATCAGAGAGAGCTGAGTCTGGATCCCACACCTACCACTTTCTGGCTGTACGACTCTTGGGCAGCTACCTAACCTGTGAGCTGCACTTTCTGCTTCCATAAGATAGGCTTCTAATACGGCCACTCAAGGGATTAAATATCTGGCACAGAAAACTTAGCTAATGCATACTACTCTGTCCCCCTGAATTTGTCCCTCTTAATGCCAGCCCACGTGAGGAGGCTTGGATCCCTTTATTTTAAAGGTGACATGTGAGACAGCCAAGTCTGAGAGAAGCACGGCCACCTCTACACTAAGGAACCACTTGTAGGATGTCCACTCAGAGTGCACACGCATCTGCCAGGACTATCATCAAAACACATGTCAGGGCACACAGAGAAGGGTCCTCCTCAGGGGCACAGAGGAAGGCACAGGGAAGCCTGGGAGCACGGAGCCTTGTTTCTCTGTGTGCTTCATAGACTCATGCTCACTTCCTCTGGCTTCACGATCACTCTCTTCAGGGCACACGATTTACATGTCCTGAGACTTCCTACCTCAATTTTGTCTTACAGATTTCATATCCAATGAAACCAAGCAACACTTCTGACAAGAGAGAGCGCTGATCATCCTCCAATGCTTTTCCTAGGAGTAAGAGCCCTAGATTCTTCCTCAAGGGCACCTGGCATTGATTGGCTCCTTACTTAAACATGGAATATCTCTGTCCCTCTGCACAGCACTGAGGTCTCACCACAGCGGGGCTCCTGTGTACTTTCAGTTTGTTTCCAGAGAGTTTGATGGCAGTTTAAAGGGGATGATGAGGAAAACTGGAATTCTGACACAGAAGACCAATGCAGTGTTTGACAAGAATGGAAACAGAGGGCCTGGGACTTAGCTCTGCAGTACAGCGCCTGCCTGGCAAGCACAGGGCCTGAGTTCCATTCTCAGTACCAAAAAAAAAAAAAAGTTAAACAGAACAAAGCCTCACCTACACCACCAAGTACAGAAACTGAATTTGAGTTTCCTACCCGCCCACACAGCTCCACTTTCTGTTCCATCTCTTTCCAGGCCAGCAGCAGTTTATCGGATGCTGGAAAAAAAAAAAATGGGGGGAAAAAAACCAAATGAAAATACCCAGAAAACTAAACCAGAAATAAGCAACCCCACTGTAAGAGAGAAAAAAAAAATTCTTAAAAAGACAAAAAGAAAGGGCCTCTTAAATTCATTGTGGAATACTCACTGATTCCGAACTCAGTCTGCTCACTGTACTTCTCCAGGTCGATCTGGATGCTGGTTTTGAAGAAATCCAACTTGGCCTTGAGCTGCTGAGACATGGAGGCCATGGCATTCTTCATTTTGGAGAGGCAGCTGTTATTCCGGAGGAGATTCATCCTGCGGAGACCACAAGAAATGGAATGCTGGAGAGCTCCGGGATCCAACACCATTTCCTGTAATAACGGAACCCCATCAAAAGTCCAAGGGAGGGCCTCACTGTAATAACACCCATCATTACTATTACTAAAAGCAGCCATTTGTAACTGTTAGGACAACTTCTTGGCTTTCGGTGACACATGAGGTTCTGTGCCAAAGCTGGAATTAGGCAAAGTACTACAAAGAGGGCCAATAATCTAAACTGGTGGTAACTGGGGACGGAGTAAGTAAGCTCCCTGCATAATAATCAGGGGAGTTTGGCCAACCCAAACGGCAACGAGCTGCTCTGAGGTCCAAATTCTGTCCTCAGCTTGTTCCGCCCAACCCTCAGTGCTACACTCCTGTGCCACGTGCTAACCGCACTCATCTCATCAGGCTCTCCTTGGGCGGAAGGGCCTCCCTCCAGCTGGCCCGCCTTGACCACCTCCTGCCCATCCAAACCAGGGTCTCCCTCTTGTCTCTCAAAACAGTCGCCTCTGGTCCCTGCCTCAGCCGCCTCCCAAGGACCAAAGCCACCAAGCAATTCTAAATGAACTAAGTCAAGAACACTGGGCACAGTACATGGCAGCTCGCTGTCCCTGCTGTAGCCGGTTGCAGTCCTCCTTCAGGGTCTGGACGCTGTGCCAAACCTGGCCCCACACTTTCCTCAGCTGGAAGAAAGGGAGATTCCTCTTGGGCTCCTGAACTGTGCACAGAGACAAGCAACTGTCAGAGGTCTCCTGCAAAAGGCCACATCCTCCCTTGCTACTCACTGGCCACTGAAAAACCATTAACTGCTATTCGATCACAGAACTTGACGGGTATTAGGCCTTTTTTACCCCTCAGCACTGAAGGTTAAACTCAGGACCTTTGAACTGAGCTATATCCCCAACACTTTTTCATTTTTAATTTCAAGGTGGATCTTCCTAAGGCTAGGTTCGAACTTGCAATTGATCCTCCTGCTTCAGCCTCCAAGAGAGCTGAAATCACAGGAGCACACCACCACCCTGGGCTCCCTACATACATTTGCAATAGAAATTCAACATTCATGACATTTGAAGTATATTAAGTTCTATAAAAATGCAACTTCAGCCAGCAGTACTGAAGATGGTTAAAAAAGCAGGAAGGCTGGAGATCTCTAAGGTCTGTGTATTCTGAGTGTGGGGGTTGGGAGTGGGGTGGGGACACAGGAGTGGCAGAGGCATTCAAATGTTCTTGGAACACTCAAGCAACGGGACACTACTGGCCATTAAAACAAGATGGTTCTATATGCACCAGCGGTGGAAACACTGCAAACACTGTTAATTAAAAAGGATAGGAACAGAGCACCTTGCACGCTATATGACGTCACAATCTGTGTAGGAGATGTGCCCTGGAAGACACCCGAGAACCTCACAGCAGCATCTTCCTGGAAGGGGTTCTCACAAGCCAAGGGACTAGGTTGAGACTGGCTGCTTTCTCACTGTGTGCTCATTCTCATGTACTCTTGGAGTTTTTAAAAATACCCTGTATACATACTAATTAGTAAAATACAAATGCAACCTGAAAAATCTATCAAATGGCTAATAGACAAGCAGGCGGCATTCTCTGCTTGGAGGGTGACACTGAGAACCTCCCTGTCTCCTGAGCACCTGGGCTGCTCTGCCTACACCCCAGGACTGGGTATGCAGATTTTCCCACTCACACCCTTCTTCCCCTTTGTCCCAAGTACCACCACTGATCATTTTTAAAGAAACGATGCTCTTACGGATGCAACTGACACTTTCAGGTTGGGGTCGTGGGGAGATCTGAGTCTCATAGGTGCTTTTACTGTTGTCAAAGAGGAACACAAGATCCATGTCCAAAGTGCGGCCCTCGTTTGGCTGCAAAGAGATACAGACAGAATGAGATCCAGTGGCTCCAACCTGTCCCTTTTCAACCAATCCTAAGCAGCCTCAGAGTACTTCCTGCTGTCACCAAGAGTATCATCCCAGGCCAAGGGAGACAGAGTACACACAATGCTTTTCTTCCTAGTTCCATACACTTCCTTGCTGCCGTCCTTTCATGCCGATTTTCTGAAGCTAAACCTTATTTATAATGCTTCATGTTCCGTCTTACTCTGACTGCCTTTCCTATGAAACTCACTATCTACCCCACTATGCAGAGACTGTCTTTCCTATGTTAATGCCATCCATTATGATGGCATCCATTATGATGACTTATGAGCACTTAGGTCTACACTGCTGCAATCAACACAGGAATAACCGTAAAAGGCTTTGGCCGAGTCAGAAAGAGCAGAGCATCATTTGGCAGTAAAGGCAAATGAACGCCACTCTCCATGGTCTGGAAGGAACAAGTCAAGCGTGGAGTGATGTCTGCCTGCTAGTGGAGTGCACAGGGAACTCCATAGTTCACCATACAGCACAAGCAGGCACCTGTGATATGGGCTTAACCACTTCACTGGGTAAAGCAGCAATCAGACTACGTGGTTTATTTCCTATGAGACAAAGTCAGAGAACAGCAAGGAAGCCTGCAAGTAGCCAGTGCTCACCTTGCCATCAGAAATACATTGAGTGGCAGGCCTGTCGGGGATCAAGGCCAGGCCTGCCTCCTGCAGCAGCTCCTGGTCATTCTCTGGGATCCCTGTGTCCTCCTGGATTCTGGCCTTCAAGCTCTGTAGACTCTCGTCTTCTGTCACTGGGTAAGTGTGAATGGTGCCTGTGACCATGTTCAAGATATAAACCAGCTGCAACACAACGTAGATATGAGAAGTATAGTTTTTACAGCAGTGCCCGTCTGTGTACCGAAACTCCACTACTCCCACGTTTCCCAGCCCTACAAAGCGAAGGCCTAACTCAAGGGAGGGAGGCGGCAGCCAGCTCCGATGTTCCAGGCTTCAGTATTCCTGTCTGTCCACTGCAATGGAGCAGCTGCCAGCATTCATCACTCAGTGGTCCCCTCCCCTTCCTTGTGGAGACAGACTCTCCCTGGACCCTGGACTTCCCACCCAGCCGCCTGGGCACAGCGAGCTTGCCCTGCGCATCTCCTTCTCGTCCCACTGTTCCTGGGGCTCCCTAGGTCTCGTGCTCACCTTCAGTTTTAAGATGTCATCCAGTGCCCGGAAGCAGCCATTGGGCCCATACTGGGGGTCCGTGCCCCTCTGCCGGGGGTGCCACATAAGCATCAGCTGCAACCACTTCTCTAGTCGCTCGGCCAGCACACTAAGAACAGGAGCAGGGTGAGGGGTGATGCCTTCTGCCAGGCCTGGGATACAGCAGGGTGGATCTGATAGTGCGGCCTGGGGTTTGTCTTGTCGTGAGGGCAGCCACAACAATTATTAAAAATGAAAATGGAGCTGGGGATTTAGCTCAGCGGCATAAATACCTGCCTGGCAAGCACGAGGTCATGAGGTCAATGCCCGGTACCAAAAAAAAAAAAGAAAAAAGAAAAAGAAAAAGAAAAAGAAAACATGGACAGGTTTCAAAGGAAGAGCCAAAATGCTATCACCCAATTTAACGATTTGGTACTTATCCCCTCTTCCAACCTCACACTGAAACAGCTCTTGCCAGGAAGGGATCACAAGCACCAGCTGGCTGGGAGGAACACAGCACCAGACAGCATAGCACATACAGTGGGTACCCTTGGTTCCATCCAGCTTTGCAGCCAGGGCTGGGGTAGGGCTGGGTGGAGCATGGTCACACAGCCTGGACCAGCACTCTCCAGGCTTGGCCTATGGACAGTACTAGTCTACGGCTTGTTAGGAACAGGGCTATACTACAGAGGGTGAGGGGCAGGGAGTGAGCAGTTCTGTCTGTCTATACAGCAGCTCTGGCTTGACAATGCTGCCTGAGCAGCTCCTGTCAGTCTGGGAGCCGATGTCTCCTGTGAACTGCACGACCTAGGCAGTGAGCTTATGAGAACCTAATGTAACAGTAAAGTGCACAGGAAATGTCGCACTGAAGTGTGCTATCCTGGAACCACCCCCCCACCCAGTGAATGGAAAAACTGTCTCCCTCGACTCTGGTCCCTGCTTTGAGGAGGGTGACCTGCTGAGCCAGCTCTCAGGCGGCCCAACAGGTGAATCCCACCTGCCAGGAGCTTCTGGTGGGAGCACACACCAGCCTCAAACTCTCTCCTAGCTCTGCATCTGCCTCCTGGAGGCATCAGACCCTTCCCAGGGCCTGTGACAGCCACATGCTGCCTCCTCAGCAAGCCTCTGCTGGCCCCAACTTGACCCTTTGAGTTTTCTTCCTCCACCCTCTTCATCTGCTCATGTTCTGCACATCTTTCCAGAACTTCCCCAGAAGCTCCAGCATAGACAGTCACCGCAAATGAAACCTCTTCCATCCACAAAACAAACACTCCTGGTCCTCATTACCCATGCAATGCAGTTATGTGTGACTGCCTTGAAAATGTCCTTTGTAATGTGACTCAACTCTGGTAAATGAATACCTGCTCATGTTCTTGCTGTAAGACTAGAGTGGGGATTTACTTGTTGCCACGACATAGTTTTAGGCCAAACAGTACAAAGAGAAATAAGGTGTAATGCCTATCTTTAAAGAGCCAAGACTGGTCTCATCTCTGGCACCACAAAATGAAATGAAAAGATGATTTCTTCTGAGAGGATGAGGGAAAGAAATCTATATTAGAGATGGATTATGGCAAATTCTCAGTCTTACTTAAAAGTTATCAGATGTCACCTCAGATCTGCATTTCTGCAAAAAGAAGGCAAGTATGTAGAAGAGTCAGATGACTGGGCCTTACCTGTTTAGATTGTTGGGGTAAGGTAAAGAGCTCGAGAACTTCACTGCTCCATTCAAGTCTTCACTAACAACGATGTCTACCTCACTTTTCTGCCGGACTTTTGAATGCCTGCAAAAGCCATATGTTAAGTATGTCAAGAGCCCCTTCCATTTGTAACATGACATAAAACTCTACAGGACACACAGGATACCCTCCCCCCATGGACACGTAGCCTTCTGGAATAATGATCAATAGTCTGGTCCCCAAAGCCCCAAGAGCTCCTGACTGGATCGTGGGGACGTGACTTGGGTGGATCAGCCCACTAATATGGGTCACTGGGGGTGTGACCTGGAAGGGTCCGTCTACCTCCCTCCTCCTTTGATCCTTCTGTTTCCTGCTGCCTGGCCATGAGCTGTCTCTCCACTACTAGGCCTTGTGTGGAAACCACTACAAACTGAGCCAAAATAAACCTCTCCTACTTATAGTGGTGGCTGCTGGGTATTGTGTCTTAGTGACGAGATGGAACCTGAGATATCAGGTTTCTCTAAGTGTTGGAGAAAGGTGGGTACTGGTGCTGGAGTGCAGAGGCCATGTCAGACTCACCAAGGCAACAACAAAGGTCAGAAGACCTGAGGACGTTTTTGAAGGACACATCCTGAATCTGCAGACAGAACTGCTGAGCGCTATATCACTCTGGGCTTTTCCTTCTCCTTACTTTTCATTTCATCTATGTGAGTGCTCATGTTTTGACGGAGGGAAGAATCAGGTCTTCCAAACTAAGACCATGCATATATGTCATACATGTCATATGAAATAGGCATGATACACATACATACATGCACTTCCCTCTGAGCGTACACAGGTAAGTATTTTCTCTAAGGATAAGTTAACTTTTAATTTTCCCAACTTAAGGACTTCTTGATATACCTGAAGTAAAATTTGAAGGGAAAAATTTTTAAACTCGACCGGCTTGTAGCCTTCCTGATAACAAGGATGATGTAAACGTGGAGAATGCCTCACAGGTGAACTGTGTGCATGGCTCTCGTCACTGCTGTGAAGCCCATGCAGCCTGCTGCTCAGCCGTAAGGAAATGAGGGCAAGATCATCTCTCCAGAGCACTGAGTGGTAGAAATGGGAACTCAGATTCAAAATCTGGTGTTCCCTCTACTCTGCCTCATATTCAAATACATTTTTTCCCCAAAAGAAATGGGAAATTTGAATAAAAAGTGCTCTAGTCATGACCAAATGACAATGGCAATGAGGGACCAGGGCTGAGGACCACACAGAAGAGCCACACACAGCAGACGCCGCTGTGTACAAGTCCAAACTGCAACCGGGGTGATGGGTCCTGGGCTTTCTAATTCGCAGGACACACATTCTTTCATCTGTTAATTCCGTTCCTAGGAATTTGCCCTAGAGAAATAACTGCGGTATGCAAGGATCTCCCCACTAGGATGTAATTCTTGGTGTTACCTTAAGAAACCAAGTTGTAAACCACTCTAGCATCCAGTCACAGGGCACAAGTACAGCCACCGAGTGGAGTACAGACAGACATATGGAAAATACAGAAACATTCAATATTTGTTTGAAAAGTAGGTTACATCACAGTGTAAAAAAGAGGATATAAAACACACACACATACACTAGAAAGTCTGGAGACACACAAAAATGTTGATACCAATTGTCTCCAGATTGTCTTATTATACATCATTCTTGCTTACTTTTTCTGTATTTTCCAAAAACATAAAATTAATCTGATATAAATGAGAGGTGATCAAACTGTGTAGCATTTTTAGGTTTTTCACAAAGGATTTGTTGTTATAAACTGGCTCTGAAGGAGATTCTCACTGTGAAATGTTTTAAAGACACCTGAAGACAGCATTCATGCTATGCTGCCATTGGTGCACAAAGGGGAGGATCCATACGGACAGACAAATGCCAATCTGAGTGGGTATAAAATGTCCTAAAAATCAAGGGAAGAGGGGAAAGGACCATAGGGGTGAGAGACTGGTATGAGACTTCTTTTCACTGTGCAGTTTTTATACTTTTAAGTTTAAAACCTGCAAACTTACTTTTGCTCCAAAAAAAGGGAGATTAAAAAAAATTTGAGCAAGAGCAGTGTCATTTAAATTAGCGTGGCCTCTTATGGAATAATTTTGACTGAAAATTACTGATTTGGGGGAAAGTTGGCTTTTAAATTATCCACGTCACTAAGAGTCAACTTTTTTTTCTTTCCCCCCAGTATTTTTACTGATAAAAACTGTGTATATTTGTTGTGTACAACATCACACTTAGCACATATTTTCTATGCAGTGTACAATGGATGAAGTAATCAACATATGTATTACATTTATTTATAATTTTTTGTGGTGATGATTAACTTATATTTATAAATAATACATTATTTTTATAATTAGTAAGTAAAAGGCAGGTGTGGTAGTACATGCCTGTAACTCCAGCTATTTAGAAGGCTGAGGCAAGATGGCTGAGTTTGAAGACACTGAGGGCAAATTAGTGAGATCTCCACCTCAAAAAATGAGAAAGTTAACAGAGTGGTTTTTGAAAACCTTAATTATATCTTTTGATTGTTTGATTAGAAAATAGTTTTTAAAATTTATTAAGTTCACATTTTAAGCCACTTTCTTATACTTTTAAAATCTATTTCTGAGTGTAGTGAGATTGGCTAGCAGGACAGCCACACAGGAGGCTGTCCGGGCCCGTCTGTATATACAGCCTTCACTGCAGTTCACTAGCACACAGCGTGTTTGGTCTAGGTGCTAGAGTAACAACGACTTGCTACTGAACACAGAGCTAATGATACTGATCTGCTACCTATTTAAAGACCTCATTTAAAGTGCTCTATTTTCCGGGTTGTGTGGCGCTCACTCAGGGATCCCACTGGGCCTGCCTCTAGGGACAGCCTGGGGCACATGGCAAACCAGGATGACTAGGATGGGCAGAGCCAGTCTGTCGCCTGGGTGGCCCTCAGGGTTCCACTGGCTCACTCACCACTGCACTGGCTGCCAGTTGGGGAGGAAAGGCCGGAAGCCAGTGATGCACTCGAAGGCCAGGGTGCCGAAGCTCCAGTAGTCCACGGTCACTGTGTACTTCTGCTGCTCCAGCAGCTCAGGGGCCTGCAACCACACAGGTAGGGATGCGCTGTCAGGAAAGGCAGCAGTCATCAGGCCAGGACTCATGCTCTCCAGGTTCCATCCTGGGACAGTGTGTCCACTGGGGAGGAGGTGACTAGTCTGGATAGTGTGTC